>PVKA01002012.1:102463-133710 GCA_004027165.1 Ctenomys sociabilis | reverse complement strand
GAGTCTATTTTACTGTTAGATTTTCTTCTTCTTAGGGTTATGCTGGAGATATTTCAATTTTATAGAAATAATTCTTTGTGTTTATGTAACACAAATATCTTCCCATACTATGGACTACAGGCTAAATTACTTACTAGCAGGCTTTTCTTCTCCTTTTTTTAGTTTAGGTTAAAAAAAAAAACCTCAGACTTTAAAGGGATCAAATTGACTATTATTTCATTTTATACTTAGTTTTCCAAGTTTTCTTTAATGTTTTTTCTTCAGTTTAAGCCATTGAACTTGTATTAGCTTCTGCCAGATGATGACATTTCTCGAAATTTTTTTGCTGTAATACAAAATTACAAGCTGGGCGTGGTGGCACAGGCCTGTAATCCCAGCACTCGGGAGGCTGAGGCAGGAGGATTGTTGTGAGTTCGAGACCAGCCTGAGCTACAAAGTGAGCTTAAGGCCAGCCTGAACTGCATAGTGAGACCCTGTCTCAAAAAGACAAAAAAAAAAAAAAAAAAAAAAAAACCAAAATTACATTGCTCAAACAGTTTATGATAGAAGTCCAATTTACTTATTTTCTCCACATAAGTATGTTCTTCTTTAGCATTACGTTTGGAAAGACTCCCCTTCATTTCTTCTGATGCCATTTTTATCATGTCTCAAATTCCATATGTATCTTTTCAAAATTTCATATATATCTTTTTTTTTTTTTTATATTTAGGACCGTGTGTACAGGGTCTCACTGCATAGATCAGACTCATAATGATCTTCCTGTTTACAGTCTTCTGAGCTCTGGGATTATAGGCAGGCATCATCACACCCAGTTTCAATTGCCATCTCAGCATGCCCCCTGGGCAGAGGCAGCATGACAAGCTGGGGGATTGAACTTCCGGCCCCTGCATCTGCCTAGGTAGGCACTTTAATCAGCTGAGCTATTTGGCTGGACCTTTCATACATATCTTTATTCTGGTCCATATATTCTAATATTTTGTTTGTGCATTCCTGAATAATATCATACAATCTCTACAACTGTGTAATAGCCTTAATTTTATTAGCCTTAAGTTTACCTCCTTTGTTTTTTATTCAAATGTGACATAGTCACACTAGCCGTGTTAGTTTCTGAAAGTTTTAAAATCACCTTGTCGCAAAATGAACCATGAAGAAGAAGGCCTGAACAAACCTTGGGACTCCTTCTACTCTCCAAAACATATGCAATTAGTCACAAATCATGAACAAATTTCTTTGTGAGGAAAAATAAACTAATTATAATGATTCTGCAACCCAGGAGCCTGAAAGACCAAGTATAGCAAAGCCATTAGGAAGACTGAGGTCCCCTATTGCCCCTGTGTGTTGCCGTGTGATCCGAATAAATCTACCCAGCTGCAATCTTCCCCCAGGGGAGTGAGGAGTTAGCTGTGCTTTCATGTCCAGTGCCCTGACTCTTTCAAGGGTCCTCCAGCAAATCCGCAGTTCTTCCCGGTCAGTCATGAAGCTCTCAGGTGTGCAGCCACATCTGCTATTGCTGAGGAGAACAACCTGAGTGGGGGGAACACGTTACGGACTTTCCCCTTCACTTATAATACAGTAAGAGGCATCTAAAAGAAATCCAGCTCTCAGCTTATTTCTGGAGGGAGAAGAGTTGACCTATTCAACTAGCTGCCCAGTTGGCTTCTCAATCACTAGCGTCTGTCTCCCCAGGTGTAAAGCTGGTCTGGATCTGACACGTTAATCACAGGAGGCAGATCAGAGATAGCAGTCTGGGCTGGTAGGCAGCACAACCACTGATTCCACTCTCTGAATACAAAGTAAACAAAAAACACAGTCATGTGCTTCTCTCACAGAGAAAAGAATTCATACAATACTTGCCTACCTCTGCCTGGGCTTATTGGTGTGGGTCTTCTCTTTTACACTTCCAGTGTATGAGGTCTAGGATGTGCTTCTTTTATGTAATAGTGACATGACAACGTGGACAGTCAAGCAAAATTAAGATTCATGAAGCTATGTTCCTCACCAGCATGAAGATAAACCTCCAAAGGCATGAAAATATATAATACACCCAACAAAGAACTGAAAATAGCTCTATGGGCCAGCAAGATAGATCACTAGTCTAAAGCACCAGCTTAGGCAAGCACAGGGACTGTAGTTTGATCCCCAGAACCACATGACATGCCAGCCCTGCACCCAGCGTGCGCTGAGCCAGTCATAAAAAAAAAAAAAAATGCTCTTATAAAGGTGATCGATGAAGTCAACAATGTTCAAAGAAACTTAGAATTTCAACAAAGGCACAGAAAATATATTTTGAAAGTACCAAACGATTATGGAGATGAAGAATACAGTGATTTATTGCCTAGCTGGGGAAGAAGTGTTTCATTACTGTCATAAATGTAATGGAACTAAGAGCAAAACAAACAAACAAACAAAAGAGAACAGCTACATCCCAGCCTTATTAATTTTATGACACCATAAAAATGCATTCTTACAGACAACAAAGTTGAAATAAAGAGCAACCCTTGGATCCTGCAATAACCTACACATCAATGACACTTTAATCGTAATACTGTTCTCACCTGTGATCCTACCCCGCCTGCTTTGCTTTCTCCTGTGAGCACTCACGTCTTGTGGCCATAGGTCTATGTGTTCCTTACTGCCCTCTGCTACCACAACAGTTGGCTGTCTCTATATTTTGCCCTGGAAAATGTGATAAATTGCACGAACTTCAAAGTAAGATTTCATTTTGAAATCTTTGTGGCAAGCTCTAAGTAATTGTGCTTTCTTAACAACTTTAGTCCTCTGGTGTCTGTTTTACTGTTCTTTTATTTCAATTTTTTTATTTTTTCTTATAATATTACATGATTTCAAAAGCAATGGACTGGATTCAATTTATCTTATCACATATATATTTTTCCCCAGGGGGGAAAGGCACTACTTATACTGTCTTCATATCAATGGTTAATTTACAGTAGACTTATAATAAATTGTGTATTGACAACTGGTTTATACATTGGTCTTATTGAGCTTATTATTTATGCCTGTATAAAATATATATGACTATACCCAGACACACAGATTCCTAAGAGGCAGTTCTGTTCTTGAACTAAGTACTATTTAGGATACATAACACAGATGCTCAAATTGCAATGATTCTAATCCAGTGGATGCTATGTCTAGGACATGTAAAATTCAATAGGATGACTGATTCTGAGACCAAAATGGGCCTCCATGATTCTGAATTAATCTGAAAGATGATGGATATGAAAACATGAAAGATTACATGAAACATTTTACTTATTAATTGACCAAAGATAGAAGCAAAAGACATCAGCTCTATATATATTGAATTAGCCAAATGTTCACAAAAAATTGATAAAAACCATCTAGCTTATAGCAGAAGAAAAGGGGTAGCTGGGAAACAAGTAGCCAGTGTTGCTAAAATGATGAGAAAGAGATCTGAACCTTTAATTGTGTCAGAATACCTTCTGTTTATATATTTTAGACCATAATTATAATTTAAATCTTGTTAAATTGACAACCCTCTAAAACTTCAGTACTATCTTTATAGACCCAATATTTTGTACTATAGAAAATATTGGAAAAGAAGCATGTTTCTCAAAAGATTTATGTTCTATTGCTTTTCTTCAATTTTTTTAGTTTTAATTGTTAAATAAAAAGTATATGCTCATCATGGATCAGTATATGTTGAAATATGTACACATCGTGGAAAAAATTAATTAACATATGCATTACTTCCTTTAATTATTTCATATGATAGTGTACATTCTCAGCCTCAGAGTAATCACAATTTCCTTGTTAAGTTATATTAAAAATTGAATTAAAAATGAGTTTTCTTCTATGATCTATTCGTTCAGAGAATATATTTATATGTAGACATTTTTAGCCATATGGTAGAATCTTGCTGGAGAAGCTGAAGAAGATTAATAATTCAAGCTTTAAAAAAACAATAAGAAAACACTATGGTAGGAGACTGAATTATTTAGCCTGGTTTCTACAATGATCTGATTCATAGGCTTTTTTTGCTCTCCTCCTTTTAGAACATTGAGATTGCCTAACCCCCTTGTTATCTTTGGCTCATCAAATATTTGCATGTGCATAGCAAAATACTTTACAGCCTGCTAGTGTTTAATGTAATTGAGATAATTTGAGCTGGTTATTGTTTTAATATGTGTTCAATGTGTCTGTTCTGAGAATAACATGTTTAATAAATGATGAAAAAAACCTTGATGTGTTATAAATAAATCTATGAATTGTTCAGTGTCTCATGAAGTTCCTTTTTCTACCAAAATTATTTTCTTAAGAAAATAAACTTTCCAATGAATCCTCCAACTTGCTACCCATGTGATTAATGATTGCTCTCATACATAAATTTGAGCATGTCTTTCCTCTGCCTAGAATGTTTTAGTGGTTCCTCATGATGACAGGATAACAGGAGCGCTCTGTAATCTTGACACTTGACAATCTATATCTTGAATGTTATGTTCCAACAGTATTAAATTACTTAGATTCAGAACAGAGCAGATTGAACCTTTATGCTATTGTTCACATTGTTCTCTCTATTTAAAATTCCTAGTTCCCAGACAAACTTTCTAATTCCCACTGACCTTTCACAGAATTCTTTCCCCCTCCTTACACAGGCTAAATAACATTGTCCTTCATGGTGGAACCCTGTGAAATGTATATCATTATTTTGCCATTATTTCTCAATGTGCTCATTGTCCTGATAAACCATACCCTCTTAGAGGGCAAAAGAAGCTCATTAATTCATTGTATCACATTCATCACAACATCTTCGATACATGCTGGCAGGCACTCGGTTCATATTATTTATTGAAGGGAACTAAACTAATGGAAAATGTTGTCAAAGACAGGAACATACAAGACATTACAAAGATGACTAAAATCTGCATTTCATTAAATTAAATGAAAGCTATTTAAATATCAAACTCGATCTGGAATCAGAACCAGGATACTGTTTTCCAGAATCAACAGTAATTCTTCAGCAAAATAATGATCGATCCACTTTCATTTGGGAATAATTTGCATGAGGGCTGGAGATAATAATTAAAATCCCTTTTTTTTTTTTTTTTGTCTTTTTGAGACAGGGTCTCACTATGCAGTTCAGGCTGGCCTTAAACTCACATTGTAGCTTAGACTGGTTTTGAACTCACAACAATCCTCCTGCTTCAGCCTCCCAAGTGCTGGGATTACAGGCCTGCACCCCCCCCCCCCGTCTTCTTCCACCTCAGTTACAAATAACATTAACCATTGACAAATTCTTTTAGTTTTGATTGTCAGAAAAAAAATGATGGCAGGACTATTGGTTATTCTTTATACTCATTGTATAAATGAAGCACAGAGGAAGATGTTTCAAATGACTTGCTCTTTAAAAAGACACATTTAAATACACAGTGACTGTTACAGTTTGTGTCTAACTGTGTCCAAAGCCTTATTCAGTCCTGGAGCAGCTTCTAGAGTTTGTGATTAATTCACGTTCCAATGCTGGGATTGAAGGTATGAGTGTTTCACCCACCCTCAGGCAGATAATGTGCACTATGTAAGGAGGGGGAAGAAGTTCCACAGTGGCCTCAACTGATCTTCCTCCCTTTTGCTGGTCTCCACCACCATGAATGGCTGACCTCTACCATGTGAGCCCTGCCTTGGAGCCAGCCAAGTATGGCCTGCAACCTCCACAACTGTGAGCTAAATAAACCTTTCTTTCCTTAATTTGGGGCATTGGATGTTTTGTCCCAGCAATGATAGAAAAGTAGCCGAGACAGTGACACATTGCTTTTAAAGGTGTGACACTGTCATATGTCGAATGCTAGTGCCAAAGGCATTGTCTTAACTGTTTTCTCGCTGCTAGGACAAAAGGCCCAGCACCCACAGGTTAAAGAAAGAAATATGTATTTCAGTTTCAATCCATAATCAACTTGTTCCAAGGCATGGCAAAGGACTGTGGTTGGGGAGAAACAGTCCACGGTAGAAGAAGTACAATACACTGATTCTCTCTTGTTCCCTTTATATTCCACCCAGACTACAAGCCTATTGATTAGTGCTGTCTACATGTAAGGAGGGACTTCTCTCTTCAGTAAATCCATGCACACACACACAGAACTCTGCTAATCTACCAGGGGACATATCCAGCTACCACACAACCTTAATGTCTACATTCTCACACTTTCCACCCCACCATCTCCCAACATCCTTACCTATAAGTTCATGAGGCCTTGTGGGGACTTCTAAATACAAACCACATCAGCCACAATAGTCTAGGCTGTGATGCAGCAAGTTACTAACGTGCAAATATCAATGCCTTTACATATAAAGTCCAGTTCTCATGTATACTACCAAAATTTTTCAGTCTCTCTAACACCACAGAAATCACAGCAGCAATATGTGACTTACTCTGGAATTAGATATAAAAAAATAAGCCTTTATCAAGTACTTCAGAATATACTGGTCATGAAAAGAACCCTTCAATCCTAACTCCTGACCTGTTCAACATATAAAAGTTTATTTCTTATGAGTATAGGGGGCAATCCATGATAGAGATGAGTAAGCTCCAAGATATGTCAGCTACTCATTAGTAGAATAAGTAGTATGTTAATTTGAGAAAAGTTAGAACCACTCACTGAAAGGGAAGAGCTGAACTAACAAGCATATTTATAGTATAGGACATGCATGTAGTTCTCATATTTGTGAAATTCTTTTTTTTTGGATCTTAGGGAAGGGTCTACAGGGTGTTCAGGGTCTCACTACTAGATCAGACTCGTAGTGATCCACCTGTTTACAGCCTCCCAAGAGCTGGGATTATAGATGTACACCACCAAGCCCAGTCTCAATTGCCAGCCCAGTATGCTCCAGAGGTGGGGCTGGCATGGCAGGCCCAGGGATTGAGGGATTGAACCCCTGGTCCCTGCACCTGCTTGCAGGTGCTTTAATCCACTGAGCTATTTGACCGGCCTTTATTTACTAAATTTTTAATGTGAAAAACTTGCTAGACAGTTAAAGGTCAACAAAACCCACACACTCACATTTATGATCCCAGTGTCTGAAAATGTGATGTGTTCTAGCTCCATTACTTTCTAACTCTGAGAATTTACATGGTCCTTAAACTCTTTGAGTCATATTTCCTTAAGATCCTCATGGAGACAAAGTTCCTATTACATAGTTATTACAAAGGCTGACTTGAAAACAATATATTTCTTGATACCTGTTTCTTCTGTTGTTCTTGGTAATATTCTGTATTTATTAGCTCCCTATAGGCCCAGCTAGGAATGTGAGAAGTGCAAGATGCAATAATATAATCACATAGAGTTACAACACAGATATAGATATTCAGAAAACCAATGCATAAGCTTCATACTTACATAGCTACTTAAATGGAAACAGGCACAGAAGAGCCAGAGACACAGCTAATTGGCTCTTCTTCACAATGCTGGCTTGTGTTAACTGCCTTGGATAAAGACGGCTTTCACCAGTTCCAAATGGTTCAGTCAGATGCTCTGATTAACTCATTTAATTGAGCTAGACATTTAATCCAGGAGGAATCACTGGAATATTTAAATTTATGTTGTCCTAAAATTAAAAACAGACATCCAAATAATTTCTTTTATGATGTATTTTTATTTTGCTATTTTTTAATACTTCATATTTAAATACTAGTTTTGCTTTCCAATTTTCTAATCAAATTCTCTTTATTTGGAATATTATGCAATTGTTATGTGAGATTTCCAGATGTGGGTTTATAATTATTTATGATGCTTACCAATTAATAAGTTTCTTCCTTCAGGACATATTTTTCAATTAATAAAAATCCGTAGATAATTTATCTTCAAACTAGTGCTTCTACGAAGAATATCACTGTGGCCAGTGATAAAGCTGAGCATTCTAAAGCATTTGTTTACGCAAGCTTAAGCAGACATAGGGGACAGCAGCTGGAATCCCGGCACCAAGTGCCACATCAGCCCCAACCTCAGGGCAGGGTGAGCTGGCAAAAACAAAAAACAAAAACAAAACACCCAGGGTTTTTGAATATTTCATCATTTTTCCTAAGATGCTTAACCTTAAAGTATGTATTTAATCTACTGCCTTCCAAGACTTTTACCTCTCCTTCATAGTTCCATATTTGTTCCTTTGTTCCATATTCTAATTCTTCTCATTTCAATCTTACGACTGATTGAGATCTATACTCAATTTAATCTGTGTAGGGATTCTTAAAAATTTTCCAATGATTATATTTCTACACCTAGAAATTCAGTGTGTTCATTTAAAAATCTTCCTTCATCTATTATATATTTTTTGCCCCTAGGTTTATTATTATGACATAACTAATATATATATATATATATTCTACTATTCAACATATAAATGTTTGTTTCTATGAGTATAGGGGAAAATCCATGATAGGGATGAATAGCTACAGAATATGTCAGCTACACATTAGTAGAATAAATAACAAGTTAATTAGAGAAAGGTGCTTTGCAAAATGTATACATGGTGGGGTGAACCATTCAATGAACATGTCCATCACCAGCAACAGCTCTTAATTTCTCTTCCTTAAACCCATCTGTCACCTACGGCTCTGGCCGATCTCCACGTTACCTCCATTCAGGTGTCTACGGCCATACCACCCTGAACGCGCCCGATCTCGTCTGATCTCAGAAGCTAAGCAGGGTCGGGCCTGGTTAGTACTTGGATGGGAGACCTCCGTTCAGGTGAGTTTAATCATTTTAGGTTCCACATATTAATGATAGCATTCTGCATTTGTCAGTGTATAATGTTTTTCACTTAACAAAATGATCTCCAGCCTTATACATATTTAAATTAGTGAGATTTTCTTTTTAGAAAATTAAGCAATATCACATTATACGTAATGTGTTTTCTGGGTCTACTTACTTGTCGAGTGGATACTTTAGGTTGATTGTAGGTGATGGATACTGTGGATTGGACAGCACTGAACATGGGACTACAGGTGTCTCCTCATTCTTTCAATTTGGTTCCTTAGGGGACCGGGGAGATGGCTCAGTGGAATAAGCACTTCCTCACTGGCAAGTGCAAGGGCAAGAGTTCATCCCCTGATTCTGCAAAAGAAAAAAAAAAAGAAAGAAAGAAAAAAAATTGGTTCCTTATCCTTCAAAATACCACTGTCACTAGGTTAAAGACGTTTATGACAAAGTTACTTTTAAGTATTTACTGATTGCCAGAACTTATTTTTTTTTGCTGGGATTTTAGAATATTTTTCAATATTATAAAGATAGATGGTATTTTGTGCTGTGAGAATTAAGCAGGGACAAAAGTTCTTATTTTCCATGTCATTTACATCCATATTTATCCCTTAGGATCTCTTCATGGTCCAATCATATATCTTGGGTCTCTACATTAACAGTTTTACCATCATGATTTATGATTTCTTTTTTTTTTTTTTTTTTTTTTTTTTTTTTTTTTTTTTTTTTTTTTGTCTTTTTGAGGCAGGGTTTCACTATGCAGCTCAGGCTGGCCTTAAGCTCACTTTGTAGCTCAGGCTGGACTCGAACTCACGACAATCTTCCTGCCTCAGCCTCCCGAGTGCTGTATGATTTTTTTTTTACTTGAAGCATGTAAGGTGTTTGTGTTTTATTTAATATGGCTATATATTTGAAAACTGTAACTAAGGATTGTGTGTGTGTGTGTGTGTGTGTGTGTGCGTGTGTGTGTAGCTGCTAAAGTAACCAGTTTAGGCAGAACCTGACATTTTAAGAACATAATTTGATTTTGATCAGAAAGAACTATATGATAATCGGCTTGTGACCCTGAATGATAAGAAAGCACCCCTCCCAATTTCTAGATAACTTGAAATATTCACCTGGTTGTTTAATATTTATTTACTTATTTATTACACAATACAAAGATTATATTTCTTGTGTTGGCTAGAAAATCTGGAGGAAGTATTTTAATATCTTGATTGAGTATCAGTACTTCTAGGAAGAACATTATTACTTTGAAATATTTAAGGCAGCTGGACTTACTGGGAAAGAAAAAGGTATACAAAAGTGTCTTTAATTGAATTATTTCATAATCTTATTTTAGTACATATTTCAGCTGCTGTTTAAAATAACTCAAGAGGCTCAGAATTCCCTCAACAGAAAAATTCGATGCAGGGAAAACATGCAGGCTTTCTAAATCTTACAAGTATGTGACTAGTTTAAAGGTCACTATTTCCTAGTTAAAAACATGTGAAAAAAAACATATGAAGTGTGACAAAAGGATAAACTTGATTTTTAATAAGTGCACACATCTGTATATGTTGCAAATAAGTTCTCTCCAATCCTTTCAGTAATTACAGCCTCTTGCCCCATATGTGGAGCAGAATTTACATTACTTGCCTGTCCATCCCATTCCCCTCTTGCCCTCTTCTTTTTTAAAAAATAATTTTATTGACAAACAAATAGCAATGAAACAGTTTTAAAACCAACTAGTAGGACAGTTTCAATAATTAATACATTGCATATTGTTGTCTTTGTAGTGGGTATTCACAGTACAAGATGCAGACATGATATCCTGTCCACAAACACTATTAGAACAAATCTTTCTAATCATTGAATTGAGAGAATGTAGCTGTATGTCTATCCTATTTTGAATATACAGATACAAAATTGTTCTTCATTTGTATCCCCTTCTTTTGTTTAATTTTGTTAGAGAAAGATATCTATTTAAATATTGTAGGTGTGTGAATTCAGCAAAATATTTCAATATAGTCCAGTAGTCCATAATAGTAGTGTCTTATCTATAGGACTGGCAATGTCAGAAGATGTTGACGTTCACTTGAGCCTTTTACAGCTCAGCATATTAATATGACATTACTTTCTATACTTCGTTTTCATACCTTTCTGCTGGATGGTTAAGATCAAGTTAAAGCAAGACCTACATGTAATATATATAATAATAAGAATTGGAACTTTTGTATCTGATGAGGTCAGTCACATATCCTCAGGATTTATCCTATAACCCCTTACCGCACTTCGTAGATCCCTTGTCAGTGTCAGCCATGTGGATGAGTCACAGCCATTTCTTGACCAATTTGCTGTCTGTGAAAGCCTGAGAGAATGTTTTCTCTCCCTGTGACTCTCCTTAGGCACACTCTACCTCATCAAGGCTCCATAATCTCCTTGATCAGAAAATGTGGGACACAACTGAGTTATATGACATTACAGTACAGGTTCTCCTATGTCCTGAGTCTTCACTGACCTTCAAAGGCTAGGGCCAAAATGTTGGCTGCCCCTGCAGCCTTTCCTTTTCTCTAATTTTTGGTCTTGCCCTCTTCTGTTGTTGGTGGGTTCTAGAAGGCTTTACACAGTTGCCAGGGAAAGCCTACAGGTGTACCCCTGCCTACACAATTAACTTCCTCTCTTTCGATTTCCTGCCTCAGCCCAAGTGGTGAAGCGTGCAGTGTTCCTTGGTTTCATCCTTACTCCTTTCAACATTTTTCCCACTTAGCAGATGCTCCTGGGCTGTGCTCACTGCTCTGTGTATTTTTCTGCCCTTTCCACCAGCCTTCGGGATATACTTGGTGTACAGCTTCTTGCTGCTTATTTTGATTGGCTTGAGTCTTTCGTTTGTTCACTGATCTGCTTTGAAATAGTGAAAATGATTTTTTTTTCTGTATTTTCTCTTTGTATTACATTAACACACACGACAGGAAAGAAGAGTTTTTTTTTTTTAATCACTTTAGTGTTCAATTTTTATTTACATTTTTAGTACATACTTACAGTACATAACACTCTCATTTATCATAGGGAATATTTTATTATTATTTTTTAATGTGTTTTTTACAGAGTCTCACTACAGCTCAGACTCAGAGTGATCCTCCTGTCTCAACCTCCCCAGCACTGGGATTACAGGCATGTACCACCATTCATCGTCTCGGTGGCCTGCTCAACACATCTGGAGGGAGGGCCAGCATGATGCTGGGGAGGAACCCTAGCCCCTGCATTAGTCCACTGAGCTATCTTGCCAGCCTGGGAATTTGTGAATGTTCTTTGCTTCTTTTTAACCCTCCTTCCCCTCCTCATTTGTAAAACATGTGCTTCCGTTTTCCATGAATTCTTTCTTTTCACCCTTTTGCCTTTCCTTCCTGTTCCGCCACCTTGTGTTTCCCTTCTCATTTGCTAAATCTTAGAAACAGACCACATGATCATCAACAAATGAATGGATAATGAAAATGTGGGATGAAAATTAAATGGAGTTCTAATTCTACCAGAAGGAAGGGTAATTTGAGGAACTTTTAGGGGAACAAAGGCTGTTTGAAACCATAATTGTAAATGAAATAAATCAGGCACACAAGTTTAACATCACAATTCTGGCTCTTGTATGAGAAACACAAAAGACAAACAAGGAAAATAGAGCATAGATATCAGGAAGGGGGAAGAACTTTGCAAACTGCAACTTAGCCACTTTTGAATTGAGGATAAATTAAAATGAATAAAATCTCTTCACTTTTTTGTGTTTGTTTGTTGTTTTGTTTTCTATGTCTGTGGTACTTGATTTTATTTTACTTTTTGTTCTTGGATGTAGAGTCAATAGACCATTAGAAGTAATTTTATTCTAAATCATTTGCTTTAGATTTTATAATAAATGCCTTCAGGGTGACTTGGTTTCAAATCTATTAAAAAGACTTCCCTGACTCCATGTCCATTTTGTAAACTAACCGAATTCTGAGCACTGCCTACTATCTGTCCATTGTCCATGCAGATTACTTTTTTTATTTTATTGGTACATCTTTACCCTGCATAATGATTATATTCACTGTAGGGAATCATCCACATACATAACATATTTCATTATTGTCCCCTTCCCTCCCTTTTATTTTGTCAGCATCAGATTTATTTATTAATCTTATGAGAACTTATACAGTTAATTATTATATATGCAGATAAAAACAGACTAATAGGTTGAAACACATAAAACACATGAGACAATTGTATTGTTTCTTTCAAAAAATAATTCTTTTTCTTTGTGTCTTTCTTTGTGTGTCTTTCTTTCTTTTTTCTCTCACTCTCTTACCCTCCCTCTCTCCCTCTCTTCCTTCTTTCCTTCCCTCCCTCCATCCTTCCTTCCTTCCTTCCTTCCTTCCTTCCTTCCTTCCTTCCTCTCTTCTTTCTTCTTTCCTTTTCCACAGTTTTAGCATCCTTGCCAATGGCCACAACATAGATTCATGGCAGAACTTCTATTTGTTCTTCAAAAAACCATTTATTAACCTGTGACTTGAACCTGGTGACTTATGAAAGGAAGAAAGAATGGAGTAGCCTGGAAGACATTACCTTGACCAACTTACTGGGTCTGTGTTATCAGGGATATCATATTGATGGCAGATTCACCATGGTCATAGATTAGCAAGGTCCTTCACATTCATGGTGTTTTGCTCAATGGTTGTAGACACCTTTTTTTTTTTTTTTTTTTTTTGCCCTTTTTCTACTGAGCCATCTTCGTGGCACTGCTCAATGGTTGTAAAACACTGTATATGCATGTGAAAGCCTTAACCTGAAAGTCACTTGGACAAGTCACTACTGGTACACTTAAAAGATCCATGGTAGTAAAAATTAAGTAAACATTTTGAGGAACTACAAAAGACCACAGGGGTCTGAAAAAACACAATGTCTAAACATAATACATCTAGACAAAAAAAGGGTATGAGTGGAAAAGCTGGTAAAATTTTAATAAAGTGTTTAGGTTTCAGAGTTGTGTGCAATCAGATGCTGATCTTTAGGAAGTATATTGTGGTTTCACATGTTGGAAAACAAAACAGAAGCTGGATAATTATTACCAAGACTGTGTATTACCTTTACAAATGTTCCGTAACGCTGAAATTATTCTTAATGGATAAGTTTTCTTAGAACAGTGCTAAGTTCCTTCTAGACCTTAAAAGTCTCGTCTTCGTGTATCCTCCCTACTCTGTACCTACTTCCAAGAAGTTACGGACAAGGACCAATGAGATAGCTCAGCAGACTAAGCAGCTGCTTAGGCAAACTCAGGGACTGGGGTTGGATCCCTCGCACCACACGCTGCTGCGCCGGCCCCACCCCCAGGCACGCTGAGCCTGCCACTAATTCTGGGCATAGTGGCGCATGCCTGTACTCCGGTGTTGCACAGGATGAAAACAGGAGGATCACTATGAGTCTGCACTGCTCTAGTGAGAAGTGAGATCCTGTATCAAATAGATACATTAATTAATTAAGATAGAAAGTTACAGACAATATAGCTAAAGAACTGATACATCAAAACCTAAAAAGAATCTCTTATGCCAAATAGTTCTTCCCAAAGTGAGTAATGCTAAGTTCAATCAAATGTCAAGAACCATTATTTATGGAGGAACCTTATCGCAAGCCTACTGTTTTAATTAGTGAATGAAAACTTAAGTAGACTATGACTTGTTTTGATAAGTAAGCAAAATTAAAACTAAATTTCAATCATATTGAAAATTTCCAATAAAACTCCAGGACAGAGAACATGCATAAATCTTTGAGACGTATCCTGTAACTCATTTCAATACAAATGAGGTAGGCTGTTAAACTTCTAAAAAGAAAGATCTGATTCTGTTATCCAATACTGAAACCATTCTGTTTTTCAGGGCTTTGCTTTTTCTTTTAGCTGCTAAAGAAGCGGAACTGGTATAAGAGCATTTTCTGTCTTGTCTCCTTTCTAAGAGAACATTTCCAAAGAAATGGACTTGTGTGCAAACATATAGGTATTGCCTTACATGTGTTTGGAATAAAGTGAGCCTTGATTTTTCTCACTAGAGGACTATTTACTGTAATAATAAATGTCATATACTTTTGACGTTTTTCTGAAAAATCAATCTTTTGGGGTCTGAATCATTCTTCAAATTGCAGTAGCAGATTAATGCTGAAATTATCTGTGTTAGCAGTTGAATGATTCTAATGGTAAACCGCAGAAACATATCGATTCCCCAACCTTTCTAAATAAATGTCCCTCTCACCAATCGCAAGTAAACAGCCACTTTCTGCCCTAAAGTCTTAATAACAAAGTGATCTTTCAACTAAGAACTGAAGGAAAGTGTGTAGATATTCATTCATCCCAGCTATCCCTGGCTAGCACTAGCTTTTCCTTTTTCCTCCTATTCTCCTCCTTCTCAGATAATATAAACTTTATACATTTTTTCAAATTATGTTAGTAATTGTTAGAATGCTCATTTTTTACTTTTTTTCCACATGTTGATTGAGATAATGCCTGCTCAGACAAAAAAGAAAATCTACCTTTTTGTTCCATACCAACCTACCTAACAATACACCTAAAATACGAGGAACTGTCCAGTTTATCATCTCAATGAAGGTCCTTTAGTGACTGAACTGAGAGTTTAAATAGCACACAAAGAAAAAAAAAAAAAAGAAGAAAGTGATGCTCTTCATAAGGCAGTTGTCTCAGTTACTCTTCTCTTGCTTCTGGGGTGAATCCCTGGCTCTCAAAATGAAGGAAGGAAAGGTTTATTTAGCTCACAGTCACTGGAGGTCTCAGTCTGTACTCAGCTGGCCCCAAGGCAGAGGAGCACAAGGCAGAGGGCAGAGGGCAGCCTTTCATGGTGGTGGCAAAGAGCAGGGACCAAAATGGAGAAGTAGCAGCAACAATGGCAACAGAGAGGAAGACTGTCTCCCTTAAGCTGCATTCAGGCTCTTTGCCCTAGGCTGGAGGTACTATTCACACCCATAATCCCAGCAGGACTCACACCCACAATCCCAGTGGATCATGAGTTAATTTCAAACTCTTCAAGTCCCCACCCTATGACTGCATGATGCCTTGGGGGGATAAATAGACACAAACCATAACAGGAGGGTTGTGTAGATTTCATGTCCTTTTTGTCAAACACCTAGAAAAGCCACATTAAAGAGAAGAGGTAAATTTTGGCTGATGACTTTAGGGCTATCAGTTCATGGTTGTCTGGTTCTCTTCTGTTGGCCCAAGATGAGGCAGAGCATCATGGGAAAAGAATGATGGAGAAAAGAGGCTGCCCTCACCAAGGTTAGGAAATAGAGTATGAGGAAGAGCCAGGGAGCAAGGGATGGAGGACCAGCACAGTCCACTCAGGCATATCTAGGAGTTACAGCCTTCACTCAGGCTCTTCTCCCCAGCTTCCTCTTGTCCTCCAATAATGCCATCAGATAATGATCTCACAAATGGATTAGCATAGTGTTGCATGTAGAGGCCTCAAGATCTAGACAGCTTCTGAAGCTCCCACCTCTGAATAAATGAAATTATTGGGGACACAAACCATAATGTGGGGGCATATGGTCTGTCCAACGAAAAAGCACTGTGACTCTCTCTTCTAATGAAAAGAGTAATAAACGAAGGCTTAAGTAAAGTATGATGATCATAATTTCTAATTGCTGAATGTAAATAGTATGTACAATCATTCCTAGGCTTTGTACAAGTAAGAGGGGTCTGTTCTGATCTGAAACAATATGTTTTTTCTGCAGACCTCCAAGTCTTAAATAAAATGTATAATAATGGATAATAAATATTTAAAAAATCACTTTTTTAAACGTAACATTTTAAAGTTTCATAGTACAATATCATTAACATGAATATAATGTTGAATTTGTTTGTTAAAGAAGAAACCATTTTGGTTTCATTGCCATTGTTTGATGTATACTTTGTAAGAAAAAAGTCATTCCATCAATTTGCTTTTGGAAGAAATGGTTTCAGAGTTTTTGTAATCATCAATTCCTTCTTAGCATGGAAACTTCCTCTGTGTGAGAACAAAGTTTTCACATGTATTTATTTTTATTTCATTGTTTTTTTTTTTTTTTTTTTTTTTTTTTTTTTTTTTTTTTTTTTTTTTTTTTTTTTTTTTTTTTTTTTTTTTTTTTTTTTTTTTTTTTTTTTTTTTTTTTTTTTTTTTTTTTTTTTTTTTTTGGCAGAACTGGGGATTGAACTCAGGCCCTTGCATTTGCCAGGCAAGTGCTTATTCTACTGAGCCATCTCCCTGGCCCCCTTCATATGTATTCTGATCAGTATCTCTGCTACAATATTTATCAAAATATCTAAACTTTATAACCTTTTTTAAAGAAGACTGATAAAAGCAAGATTGAACATTTTATTGCTTATCATTATGAATAATGTTTTTCATAGACAAAACTAATTGACAAGATAATATATTGGCAGATATCATGAACTGTTTTTTTGAAAACTTATTTTAGAGGTAAAATATTTAAATATTATATCACAGAATATTGGCTCATAGTCAAACCATGATATAAAAACAATGGGATCAAAGCAGAGCTGAAAGCTTCTATTGCAACCCTTTATTAAAGACCTCTCGGCTTAATATTATGGGCTCACGATGTATACTTCATTTTTATACATTTATGCTTTTCTGCTGGATGGTTAAGACCTAGGTAGATCCAAACTTATATACCAACACATGTACTTTATATTTCCTATGTGGTCATTGAAGTCTTCTCAGGGTTTATCTTGTAGTCCTGTACATTATTCTGTAGTTCCTTTGTCTGTGGCATCTTGAAACTGTCTGATTGACATTTGTATTTTAATAAAATAAAAATAAATGGAAAAAAAAATAAAATGTATGTGCTTGCCATGAAGGCCAAAAAAAAAAAAGACCTCTCGCCATTTACCAGTGTGACTGATCTAGATAGCATTCAAGGCTCTCGTTGTGGACCAGAGTATCTCCTCATTAAATAACTATTAAAATGTGTCACTATGCTTATTAAAGTAAAGTAAACTGGTTTTTGCTTTATTTTGTATATTTTAGGGAAGGGTCTACAAAGTGTTCAGGATCTCACTACTAGATCAGAATCGTAGTGATCCACCTGTTTATAGCCTCCCAAGAGCTGGTATTACAGGCATGTGCTACCACACCTAGTCTCAATTGCTAGACTGGGGTTCAAACCCTCTGGCCCCTGCACCTGCCTGTAGTTACTTTAATCTGCTGAGCTATTTGGCCGGCCCTTAAAGTTATTAAAGTGAGGCAAATATATCATTTCTTGATATTAATAGTAAATACCTTATTTCATGATCTATTATCTTTATAATAGTAACCAATACTACCTAAGGGAAAGAAAGAAGTAATGGGAAAAATGAAATCTATGGTATTGCTTATACGCAGGCCCTGGCAGAATAGATGGGTACGGGCTGCTTGACGTGGGCTCCTTGTTTGTGGCCCCCATGTGAGGAAGTAAAAGCTTACAGTGGATGCTGGGTTGGAAATAAATGGGTTCTTTTCAAATGCATATGGTGCTGTTTTGAAATCTCATCAGCTAGCCTATTAAGTATGTTCATAATGCAAAACTTGAGGACAGTGTGATAATGGTCTACCAGCTTAATAAGATTCTACCACTGTTGTTTGAATATATGATATCATCATGTTTGAAATGTAATGTTCATTCCATTTATGCAATCTCTTTTCCCTGGATGCTTGCACTTTCTAAGACTATATAATAAGAAAATAAACAGCTCGAATGGCTTCTCCTCTGCACTTCTACCAGTTTGGAGCAATAGGGTTATAATAAATGAAGAGATCTAACATTTATAAAGTGCTAAACTGGGACTAGACCTCATGGTACACACTTCATATATGTTATTTCATTATATCATACCTCTCTCCTTCAAGGTAAGTGTGTTTTATTTCCAGCTTACCCAAAGAAAGTAGAAACTTTGAGATGTTAAGTAATTTGCTTGAATTCATAAAGCTGATTGGGTCAAAATTAGGATAGTAAAGCCCAGATGGCCAAATTTCTGAATCTCTTTTACACTATGCTGAACTTGGAAAGCCATAAAGT
Organism: Ctenomys sociabilis; assembly: GCA_004027165.1. Classification (NCBI taxonomy): domain Eukaryota; kingdom Metazoa; phylum Chordata; class Mammalia; order Rodentia; family Ctenomyidae; genus Ctenomys; species Ctenomys sociabilis. The sequence goes on along the minus strand of PVKA01002012.1, from coordinate 114,919 downwards.
TTTAGGGTTTTAAGAATTCATATATTTTACATTCCTCTCCCCTGAGCAATTTGTGTAAACATAGCTGCCTGGCAAGTAATGCAGAAGATTTTCTTTTACTTAAACAAAAGAGAAGCAAAATGGCACTTTATGCTACTGCCCTCAGACTAAGTGAGGTAGCCCATCGCAACACCAGTGTGTAACCTAGTTAATATGTCATCTGTGGTTCGTTAGGAGAACATGAGTGAAACAGTCGTAAACTCACTCACACTAAAATGGTTACTCAGCCATTGTCTTCCCCATTAGGAGTTTTCAAAGAGGAACAGCAACTTAAACAAGGGAATCTGGAGCTCACCCCCTCTTGACAACCATCAAAACAGAATGCTGGAGCCGGGCGTGGTGGCGCAGGCCTGTAATCCCAGCACTCGGGAGGCTGAAGCAGGAGGATTGTTGTGAGTTCGAGACCAGCCTGAGCTGTAAAGTGAGTTTAAGGCCAGCCTGAACTGCATAGTGAGACCCTGTCTCAAAAAAAAAAAAAAAACAGAATGCTGGAAATTATCCACTGTGATCAGAGAGAGCACAAGATTCTTTGCTTTGTCTGGAAATTCAAGCAGCTTTCCTCTCAAGAAACTCCATTATGTAGATCTGGACAGGATCCACTCCAAGAGCATTGTGAAAATATACAATCCTTGATATATCATCTTGCATTGTGGAAGTTATACTGTGGTGACAGTGCCCCTCTGATTTGACTGTGTATCGGAAACATCTTAATGATGTCTTGTTCAATGAAGCTCCTACAATTCTTAAAAAAATGCTCCCAAACGAAGCCAATGGTGTTGTTTCACGAATCCAGTTTTGAATCTCTGATAGGAAGATTTTTCTGAATGCTTACCTGTAGTTTATTGCTAGCAAGGAAATGTAAAGAACCTGAACCAAGCTAACCCATTTAGAATTTGTTTTTCTCGCAAAATAAGGGTATTTTCTAAAAATACCTGCTGATGAAAATATCTTGCATGCTAATGAATAGCCTGTCTTTGTGTGTGTGTTTTTATTTATCATCTAATTTGGGTACCCTCATTCTAATCCAGAGTGCTTACAAGATTGCAGGTCAGAGTCATCTTGTGTCTTGTGCCACATAGACAAGGCATCACCTAAGTACCCAGTGTGCGGGCCACTGGTCTCATCTGTGTCGTCATTTTTTTCTGTGAAGACTTCCCCTTTCATATCCTGAACTTCATTTCTTTTAGGGTTCATAGAAAGGAATTTTTGCACAAATTCTCAGACAACAACGAAAGTATGAACAAATAATTAGATGCTTCTATAGTTTCAAAGATGTTCTATAAATGAAAAGAGAAATATGGTCCACGGTCATTGTACAGTTACAGTGGGAGTAGGTCCCTAAGCTTTGATATGAAGGATCCTGGACACCAAAAGTTATTCATACCCATAATATTTATGTCTTCCCATTAGGAAATAAGCATCTTGAAAGAAAGGAATACATCATTTCCAGCATAGAATCTGACAAACAGGATTTTGGGAAAAGTCAGTATGTTTTTTTTTTTTTTTTCTCTGCATTTTAGAGAAGGGTCTACAGGTGTTTAGAGTCTCATTACTCGATTAGACTTATAGTGATTCTCCTATTTACAGACTCCCAAGGGCTGGGATTACAGGCAGGGACCACCATGCTCAATCTCAATTATCCTCTCAGTGTGTCCTGGAGGCAGGGCCAGCGCAGCAGGCCAGGGATCGAACTCTCTGGACCCTGTGCCTGCTTGCAGGGGCTTTAATCTACTGTGCTATTTGTCCTGCCCAGTATGTGTTTTAGGTTTTTTTTTTTCTTTTTCTTTTTTTTTTTTTTTCTTGAGTGACTTCAAGAAAACTAAATAGAACTTAGTCTTCTTTTTTATTTTTGGAACCAGGGATTAAACTCAGGCCCTTGAGCTTGCCAGGTGAGCTCTTATTCTACTGAGCCATCTCGCCAGCCCCTAGAACTTGGTTTTTCATGTTGACTCAGTGTCCTCATCTTTAAAAGGAGAAATGCTAATCATTACATGTGCTCAAAATCTTTATACGTTGGTGTCTAAATGACCTTCTTGTTGTAGAGACAAAATAACTGATGTTCACAACTTCAAGGAGGAAAGGCTTATTTTTGGCTGACAGCAGAGATCTCAGTCCATGGCCAGAGCAACCTGACAGTGGGGTGTGGCAGGAAAGAAACCGCTCCGGGCATGAGGCCAGAGCGCAGAGGCAGATCATAGGAGGAGCGAGGAACATGCATCCTTCCTGGACATGCCTCCAATGATTCATCGCCTCAGACCAGGAAACTCATCCTGTATCAAATCAGCTATAAACTCATTAATCTACTGATAGGTATCACACCCTAAAACCCACCTATGAGCTCGTAAGACTTTGGGGAAGTATATAGATATGAAGCGTAACATCTTGTTACTCATTCAGCTCATAATGAAGGGGAGAAACCTTCACAGGGATTGTTAATCTCCTTGATTTGAGGATGCTTTGGGGCTGGGGACTTAGTCTGTTTCTATTTCAGTAACAAAATACTTCAATCTAGGAAATGTATAAACAACAGAAGCTTATTTTTGACAGTTCTGGAAGCTGGAGTGGTCAAAATCATGGCAGTCTAGTAAGGGCACATCCCTCATCAGTGTCTCCCTTTGTGTTTCCACGTGGCAGAAGAAGCTGAATGATGTTTCTTTATGTAACAAAGGATGTAGAAAATGTAGGCAGCTTTATTATGTCAATTTTTACACAGATACAGTATTACCTCATTCATGAGGACCAAACCTTCCTAACATCATTATGTCCTATAAAAATACAAACACACTGAAACTATCACCTTTGGTCCAAGTTTCAACCTATAAAACTGGAACACATACATTCAAAGCATAACGGAATGAGTCACTGATTTCCCTGTTCATCAAATTTGGACCAAACCATTGATCTAGGGAGTCAGCCACAACAGCAGTCAACCCTGATTCTATGAGAAATTAAGGGTTTGTGTCAACAATGTCTTCCTTAAATGATTTAAATCTTTTAAAAAGGATATTCTTTTTGAAATCACTGCAGGAATCAATTTATTTTATGTATTCGAACGTTGTGCAGTGGCAGCATTGTAGCCAATGAGGTTTATCTGAGGCACAATTATTGCTAATATATATTCCAGAACATGTTATTCAAATGATGACAAAAATCATTCTTTCTATATCATTCACTAATGTATTGCAAACTAACTCATCTCTTACAGAGCAGCCACCACATTCCTAGCCAGGTCTAACCAACACTTATAGAGTGTCCACTGTTTCAACACAATTTTTGTTAGCAATAGCTTATAATATTTTTCCTCCAAATTGTCAAGATTAAATGACCACATAGACTGTATCTGTTAAATTCCATTCATCATAATTCTTTATTGGAATCTCCATTCCTGAGAATAGGTGGGCCCCTTCTGTCAAATTTCTAGTTTAAATTTTACTGATTCATATCTAAAGTAATATTTTAGGTTGAAAATTCAGAACTGGAACTGTTTATTATAAAAATATGTGAAAACAAACCAGTTCTGGAGCTCTTGATTGTATATGTTAAGTAGACTGAGAAGAAAATCTAGAAATCTACAGATTTAAAATTTCTTACCAGATGTCTTGCACAGTAAGATATAATTGATCTAAAACAAAGCAGAGAATATCAGTTGTACAGTAACTTAGCCATATTCATGTAGAAGAATTACTGAACATGTCAGAATTTTTATCCTCAGGTGGTACTATTTTTGCTACCACTGAAAATACTTTTCCAATCACAGTGTGAGTTAGAAATACTGAGAATGTTTGGGATACTACATAATCTCTAATCAACACACAGATGGTATTCTCTCAAATTCAAAACAGTCACCTGGACGGTCTTCACGCATATTCATAGCTTTTGTCGTATTTCATCCAATTATTAACCAAATATTTGATGATGAGTTTGCTCAATTTAAAAATGAATGAGATACATTCTTTCAGGAGCTCATAGTCTACTGGGAGATGTTGATAGGTAATTATGTAATTATAAGACAGTGAAACAACTGATGGTAAAAGTTACAGAAACAATTTGAGACAGTAGATCAGAATTTCTGTAAAATAGTCATTGAAATAAAAATAGCCAAACTATATTTATTAAAAAATGACCAAGAATTCAATTTATCAGACCTTCTCAGTTAAAGGCATACAGTCTTTTCATCTTCAAAAAGAGAGGTAATGCAAACTCAGGTCAATTGGATTTTAATTAGACAGATTATATATTGGCTTTGTTTTTAATAAGCTATACATACTTCATTAAACCCACTGCACTTAGAACTTCCATTTACTTGTATATAAAAATATACAGAGCAATATTATCCAAAATCTGTTCTACACATAAGTGGATACATGAACATAAGAATTTAAAATGCCAACTATAACAGCAACAGTAGAGCTAATATTAGTAAAAACACTTGGTATTTTCTGCATTATTGGTGGGTGTGCAGACTGCTATAATCACTATGGAAATCAGTGTGGCAATTCCTTATAAAGTTAAGATTGGAGATTCCATTCAAGCCACCTATTCCCCTTCTGAGTATTTTTCTAGAACTGAAAACCTCATTCCACAGTGCTGTATGTTCACCCATGTTTTTATTAGCACAAGTTGTCATAGCTAAATCCTGGAAACAGCACAGATTCCCATCAGTTGAAGAATGGATGAAGACGATGTAGTGTTTTTACACAATGGAGTATTATTCAGCTATAAAACAGGATGAATTTGAGTCTTTTCTTGGTAAATGGATGCAACTAGAGAAAATACTCTTAAGTGAAATAAATCAGACCCACATGTGCAAACATTGTGTTGTCAACTTAGTGTGAGAACCTGATAGAAAAATGGAATGTGAAGGGTACGATAGATACTGGGAAAAGGGAATGAACTTGTTCAAAAGGGAAGACTTACTGAGTTGATGAGAAGGACAGGAGAGGGAGAGAGAGAGAAAGAGATTTATCTATATATGCAAGCAGGATGGTTTGGACAACTGTACTGTGCATTTTTACTTGTTTATGGAAAGAAGTAGCCAATGCTTTAATTTGTTTCGTCTCTTTTTTCAACTATTTCTCCTTTCCCTCCCTCTTAATTTCTTACACATTTCTTTTTTTTCCTTTCTTCTTCCAATTTTACATGCATACTTCTGGTAATATGCATAACTTGTTGAAAGACAGCAACATTTATTACAACAAATGCTATGAAATTCATATTACTTTTTAAAGTGAAATTCTGTATCACTTGTATTTTTTTTTTCTGTTTTAATTCTATCTTGTACTCTCTTTAAGTAAAAAAAAAAATTAAAAACTTCACATTTGGTATTAAGAGTTTGCAGTATGTTCTGACCGAAGATAAGCCCTTTCCATGCTAGATGTTTAGTTAATGCCAGTGTGCTCAAAGCGTGTGTTACCATTGTCCCTATTTTAACAAAGCTTGCGAAAGTTATCTTATTTGCCACAAGTGGCCAAAAAAATGGCCAATGTTTGTTGAGTGATTATCAAGAGTCTGGCCATATATAAATCCTGAAATATATTAGTTCATTGCTTTCTTACTGTGGAGTAGAATTCATCATGTTATCCCTTCTATGAATCTCATGGTCAGATCTGTGTCCCTCAAAGCTGTATTCTAAAATTCTATCACCCCAAACCCCAGAATCTAACTGCATTTAGAGAAATGAGCTTCAAAGTTAAAATGAGATCCATAGGGTGAGTCTTCATCTAATAATCTTGTATAAAAAGAGAAAGCTTGTGTACAACAGAGACAGCAAATGCAGGAATACTTCTTTGCTGATGAGACAAGACAGCAAGGTAGTGGCCCCCTGCAAACCAAAAGAAGAGGCCTTGATGAAACCAAGCATGTCGGCACCATGATCTGGGACTTCCCAAGTCCAGCTCTGTGAGAAAATAAATTTCTGCAGCGTGAAACACTCACTCTGTATTTTTTTTTTTTTTTTTTTTTTTTTTTTTTTTTTTCAGCAGCCTCAGCAAACAAGTATAACAAGTGCTACGGTGGATAAACAGGGACACAGACTGCAATGTGAGCACTTCCCACTCAAACCCTGGCGGCAGCACAGCAGATCCCACATCTCTTCATGAGAAAAAATAGCCCTCGTTAGACACTGGAACTGCAGTCCTGAGCTGAAGCTGTGCTGACACCATACACATCCATACAGGATTCAAAGCTAGCGTATCTGATTCTCTCTCTCTCTCTCTCTGTCTGTCTGTCTGTCTTTCTGTCTCTGTCTCTCTATCATTATCTATCTATCTATCTATCTATCTATCTATCTATCTATCTATGTATCTATCTATCTGCTCATGACTTCTCATATGGACAATTCATCAAGAAGCTGCACTTCACTGAGTTTTAACTTTCCTGTGTCAGCTTCAACACATGTACCCAGGCTGTTAAGTTAATTCCCATGAATGAAAGATGGTGAAATTTTGCAGAAGTGCTGTGTAGCCACTTAAGGCATTACTATCACATTCCATATCAACTGCTAACTGTCCCTGGTAAGGCTTGCATTCTATCATTCTTTATAATATCAATTTAAACACAAATTTTATCTGTCGAACTGATGTTGAAAGCCTTTTAGCACCTTCACTACTTACCAAAAGAACCATCATGATAGATGCCTTAAATTATGATGGGTTTTCAAGAGTCTGGCTATTCACACGTCATAGTTAGTGACTGAAGAATTGGATGTATCTCTATGGATTGGTTACCAGTTAATTAATAATGTAAGTCAGAGCTTTCACTTTTCTGGTGCAAAGCACACCTTTAAAGTTTCTGAGTGTGTTATATATCCCTTGTGGGAAGGGGACCGTATATCCTGACCATTAGGAAAAAACAGAAACAAAACTTCATGCCAAGTTAAATTCAACACTTTAAAGTTCTTCCTACTGCATTAAATGGTACAGTTCTGATCTGAAAATGAATTCCTTTTAATGCAATATGCACTACTGCACATTACTAAATCAGCAACAACAGGCTTCTATGGGGAAATCTGATAATGGCGCTTAAAATAAAGACCACTGAGATTAAACATTTTGACAAAACACCACATTATAGACTCTTAATAGTTTGCTTTATAGCTCATCTAACATTTCAACATGATAGTCTACAGAGAGGCAGCTTTTAAATGAAAGTACTTAGGACAATAAAAAAATAAGTGAGGTAAACAAACTTTTGTTTGCTTATTCTTTTGTATACTCTCTTTCTCAAGTACCTCTCTAGACCATATCTTAATTAATTTTGTTCTTCATATTAGTAGCATTTAATAAAATATATTTGATTATAACTGTCAGGCATTGTTGTAAGCACTACAAATATGTGTTATATGCTTGTATTTCCAATAACAGTATATACATATATTATATTTCATGTTAGTCTCATAGCACTGTTATAAGTTAAAGAATAGTATATCTCAGTTTCGCAGATGGATAAAGAAACAGTCATTATTGATACATAGAAGAAGCGTGGTGTGTACCAAGTCCCAACGCCAGAGACTTAATTTATATCTGTGGTGGAACAGACATCATGTGTGTCTACTGATTCATCTGTCCATTCTCTCACTCACTTAATCCTCAATCACTCATTAAGTGCCCATTGATAGCATCTTCTTAAGAAATGACCTGGGAGAGAAAAATAAGCATTTTTGCCTGGACACCAATTAGAGGAGATGAGGTATGTGACACAATGCTGCTGTAGTTATATTTTAACAATAAGCATTTGTAGCATCGTATTTTATGGAATGTGCATTTGCACAAAATGTGTGGGAAGTGTTTCACCATATCTCTTCTCTGGGGATGCACATTTCGCATCTGCTTGTTATAGGCATTTATGTAAATTAAAACCATTAAATGTTTTCCTAATTCCTTTGACCTGGGGACTCTCTTAATTTCTGTAAATCCCATTAATGCTTGAGGGAATTTGTTTCTCACAGAACAATCTCCAAGCATGGTTAGCAAAGCCTATTGTTCTGTACTAGCTAGCATTGCACCTACTGCCAAGATATTACTTGAAAACAGAATTCTTTCTATCCTCTTCCTGAAGGGCTGGGAAGATGGCTCAGTGGAATAAGTGCTTCCTTGGCAAGCTCAAGGGCCTGAGTTCAATCCCCGGTTCCTCAAAGAAAAAGAAAAACAAGAGTCTATCCTCTGCCTAAGGGAGTTAGCATGCATGTAGATTTTAAATTTGTAATCTCTGAAGTTGCAGAGAGAGAGCAGTGTTGCCATTGCAGTGCCAGCTCTCTAGTCAGTCGCTATCCTGTGTTGGTGGAGTTTACAAGCGCTTCCTCCCTTTCCTGCAGAGTCCTTCATTTGTCTGACTGGTGTCTACAAGGGCGCAAGGGAAGGGGGAGTGGGGAGAAAAAACAAAAGAAGCAAATGTTCTCTTTTGCATTGCTTTTAGTTTTGCCAAATCTGAGTTAATCTGTATGAATATGTTGAAGGATACATTTGAATTCATTTCCTAAAATATTAGCAGTTTACCTATATGAAAGTTATAACTTTACAGTTTCTACCAGTGGGTGGCACATCCCAATGCATACTGTAGAGAAACCATAAGAAAAAAATCTCCAAAATGATTGCAAATACAGGACAAGGTCTCTTTCTGTTGGATGTTGGGTTAGTGACTCATTTGGGATCTTTCAAGGTGATTGATACCTATTTAGAATATCAATCCCTGATGCCCATCCCTAGGGAAGAATGTAGCTGCATATACTTCCTCTTTTGTCTTGAAGTCTGGCCTATAGGGAGTGTCTGTCTCCTTCAAGTTGGTCTGTATCTAACTTCCCCATTTGATACAGAACTTAATCCATTTTTCCTGAGCAATGGCGCTTGTAATCTCCTTGGTCGACCATAGTTTTGTCCCACCTCATGCCCACCTAAGCAAGTTCCCATGTTCTCCATCACCTTGGACCCACCTCACCACATGATGTTCCTCTATAAAAGTGTCTGGAAGAGACAGCTTCCTGGGGATCACCTGTTTCGGGTCCCCCCTTCCGTCTCCCTCTCAGACAGAAGCTTTCTTTCCCCAAATAAATATGTTCTGCACATAAAAAAGGATGAATGCAAAAATAAGAGATTACTAAAAGGATGAACAAAGGCTAGACAGAATCCAGTCAAGGGAGCTGATGTTCCCAGTGGATTGGGAATCTGGTGTTACAGGCAACTTATAGTAGAGGAGATGGGATTCCAATGAAAAGTCTAAACAGCCAAGAGTCCATTATTTTCAGAACCCAGGCAATGGATATACGTATATATTTACTGAGGTTTTACTACACGCCAAATCATATGGTAAATATATGTTTACTATCTAAACCCTCACTACAACTTAATGCTATAATATAGAATAGTTTTTACAGATATAGAAACTAAAATTCTATAATCCTGTGACAAATAAAAGGCAATTTTAAACTAAACTGTATTTATTGAACATCTGTTTTATGTTTTCATCCATGTGCTGAGTAAGTGAGTTATAAAAACACAAACAAAGATCTTCTTGGCATTATTCTTCTGAAATCTATTTGCAAAAAGTAAAACAAGAGGCTAAATGAAAGTCTTAAGAGAAGGAGGGCAGGTCAAATAGCTCAGCAGATTAAAGTACCTAAGCCTGCTGTGCTGGCCACTCCCCCAGACACGTTGAGAGGGCAACTGAAATTGGGTGTGGTGGTGCGCAGCTATAATCCCACTCTTGGGAGGCTGTAAACAAGCGAATCACTAGGAGTGTGACCCTGAACACTCTGTAGACCCTTCCCTAAAATACAAACAAACAAACCAAAAAAACCCAAAGAGAAGGAGTAGGGGAGATAGCTCAGTGGACTAAGGCCCCTGCTTAGGCAAGTGACTGCAGTTCAATTCCCGGTACCACAAGCCACACCAGCCCCACCCCCAAGGAGGGCTGAGCCTTCCACAGAGTCCAGGGATGTTGGCACACACCTGTAATCCAAGCCCTGCAGAGCCTGAAAGCTGGAGGACACTGTAAGTCCAAGCTGTGTAGTGAGATCCTGCAACAACCAAATACATTTAAAAAAAAAAAGACCACAAAAGCAGTCCTTAACAATACTTAAATTACAGATTTCTACTCACCACTTTATCTACGTATGAAAGCATAGCAATACATGTAATACACATAAGCGTGTGACCAGAAAAGCAACATAAGCAGACATCCTTTAGTGATTTTCATTGATTTCCAGGAGTGTGAATTGGTGATGCTCACATTTCACACTGAAACAATGAAAAAAGCTCTCTTTGCTGCATCTCCTGCAAGAATGAAGACCATTCTTAGCAATCAGACTGTCGACATTCCAGAAATTGTCGACATCATTCTGAAAGGACGCACAGTTATTGTGAAGGGCCCTAGAGGAACCCTGTGGAAGGAGGGACTTCAATCACATCAGTGTGGTACTCAGTCTCCTTGGGTACAAGAACAAGAAGAGGCTCCGGGTTGACAAATGGAGAAACAGAAAGGAGTTGGCGACCATCTGCCTGATCTTTAGCCAGATAGAGAACACGATCAAGAGGTCACGCTGGGCTTCCATTACAAGATGAGGTCTGTGTATGCTCCCTTCCCATCAAAGTTGGGAAGGGGTCTCGTGTTGAAATTTGGAATTTCTTGGGTGAAAAATACATTCGCTGAGTTCGTATAAGGGCAGGTGTTGCTTGCTCAGTATCTCAAGCCCAGGAAGATGAGCTAATCCTTGAAGGAAATGACATCACACTTCTTTCAAATTCAGCTGCTTTCATTCAGCAAGCCACAGCAGTCAAAATTAAGGATATCAGAAAGTTTTTGGATGATATCTATGTGTCTGAAAAGGGAACAGTTCAGCAGCCAGATGAGTAAGACCCAAGAGTTAATCCAGCCATAGAAATGAGCTTCTGGATTATAAAGCCAGTCTGTGATACTTTAATGAGACAATAAAAAAATCTTTGTTAAATAACAAAACATGAAAAAAGAAAAGAAAGGGACAGATATATAATTTAAAAATATGAGCGATCAAAGCACTTATATACTTTAATCAAATTAGGCTCTGGAAGGTTTATAGGGACCACGCTGTCATATAACGTGTCTAAATATTCACAAATGGTAAGAATATTAACAGCTAAACTTCATGTCTTTAGATTATGTATAAGCTTGGAAGGTTATGACCCATTTGTTTTAGGAAAATAAGAAAAAAATTGCACAACCATATTTTGAATAATATTCATAATCAGCTGGGTATTTCAGTAAAGTTGTCCTAGTACAGACTATATTTGAATTAATTGTAAGAAAAATGTCATTTATGATTTATGTGGTACAAACATTGCACTCAACACCTATTTTCTCATTCTCTATCCTTTTAGTGTGTAATATTCATCTATCTGTGACACACACACACACACACACACAGATGAACAACTTTATTATACATAATCAGTGCAAATCTTTCATTATTTTTTATTTAATGATTTTTTTCCTTTTTTTTTGTATTTTTATATAAATGTCTACATGGGGTTCACGGTCTCAGTATTAGATTAGACTCATAGTGATCCACCTGTGTACAGCCTCCCAAGAGCTGGAAGCACAGGCACATGCCACCAGGCCCAGTCTTAATTGCTATCTCAGGGAACCCCAGAGACAGGGCCAGCACAGCAGGTGCTGGGCTTGACTTCCCAGACCCTGCACCTGCTTGAAGGTGCTTAAATCTGCTGAGCTATTTGGCCAGTCCACAAATTTTCTTGAAAGTTCAGATATTTATTATTTTCTCTAAATTCACATAAAGTGAGTTCTTTGATACAAGTTTTGTTTTTCTGCTTGTGTGTTTGCTTCTTTTTCTGTTGGCCTATTCTAAAAACCATTGCCCTCGCTGTGCTGGCTGAGAGCTGGCATTTTTATCTGTAAGCAACATTAGAACGGATATAAAATTTTCACTTCCCTTTCTAAGATTAAATTCCAAGGAACCTCTAGTATTTTCTCATGAAATGATTTATTAGTATACGATTTAATCTCTTCTCTTGGACTAAGCAACACATTTATCAATAAAGGGTTGTTTAATTGATTGCTCATTTGTTTCTGGCTGTGGTTCCTAGCCCCATCTTCAGTGATTTAATGCCAATGTTGCTTCCCCAGGAGAATAGTGAGGTGTTACCATGAGGCTGTATTCTCTGAGGGGAAGGATCTGGGCTGTAGGAACGGTGCTGCTTCCGAGTACTTGGTATTGAAATAAATCACTGTTTGTTGTTGTTGTTAAATCTACCATAGCAGAGCCGGGCATGGTGGTGCATGCCTGTAATCCCAGCACTCAGGAGGCGGAGGCAGGAGGATTGTTGTGAGTTCGAGACCAGCCTGAGCTACAAAGTGAGCTTAAGGCCAGCCTGAACTGCATAGTGAGACCCTGTCTCAAAAAGAAAAAAAAAAAAAAAAAAAAAAAAAAAA
>PVKA01002012.1:0-102363 GCA_004027165.1 Ctenomys sociabilis | reverse complement strand
AGACATATGGTAGTGGGGATTGAACCCAGGTCCTTGCACTTGTCAGGCAGGTGCTTAGACCACTGAGCTTCATCCCCAGCCCTAAGGATGATGATGATGATGATGATGATGATGATGATGATGATGATGATGATGATGATGATGATGACGATGGTGACTGTGCTGGGTCTTGAATCCAGAGCCTTCAGTGCTAGGCAATCAGTGCTTACATTTTGCTCAAAGCCTCCAGTCATTTCTGCAATCTGAAAGCATACCTCTATTTTCTTTGTACCTTTAACAGTTGATGCCCTAAGAAGCAAGAACTAGGTGTTGGAGCCAGAAACCTAATCATGGATTATAATTACACCAAAGGTAAATAGTGCATGTTAAAATGGATTGTAAATTGTGTCTGGCACTTTCCTTTCTCTGCCAAAAATGTAGAAAGGGATCTTTTCAACTACAGTACTGTGGTGACAGCTGTTTTCAAAAGTCTGTCTTGCTTCACGGAAAGGCATTTCTCTTCTCCTTGACTTCTGTTGCAATCCTTTCTGTCTCCCCTAGGAGCTCTCTTAATCAATATATATGTGTGGAGATCCTGTTTTGTGCCACTCCCTATCCTATTTCTATGAGAAGTAGAAAGGGTCTCACCCCTGGAATTACATGTTCTATCTATCCTGAAGCAAAAGCAACACATTCAAGAACCCATCCGTTAGACCATTCAGGGTTAGCATCAAAGCAGGGAAGGAAAAGACAAATTAGTAATACAGTTACATTTCTTGTTCCCACAGTTTCTACCACAGGCTCTCGACTGTATAACATTTGTACTGTCTCTCAGGTGCCTACGGACATTTCAGATTACTTGACCTAAGTAATTAGGGAGCTGGAGTTAGAGAGAGCCTTTAAAAGGCAATGCATGAACCTGCGTTCCCTTTATGAGGCACCTGAGCGATCCATCACAGACCCATTTGGCACTCCATGGACACATCCAATTCTGATAAATTTTATCAGAATGAAAAGCTGTTAAGAAAATGAAGAACATTAGTGTTTCTTTGCAGGGAAAGTGGTGTAACCATAAAACAAGTCTGTGATCCAAGGAGCATATAATATCCAGAGCACTGGTCTCTCAATGCTAAAGACCTTTTCTACCTTCTCTAACTCTGGATTTAAGAAAATTAGACAAAGATATAAGAATCCTCAGCTCTTGCTCCCTACTATTTTTTTCTAAGACTCGCTCTTAAAGTCCTTCTTGAAAAATCCTCTCGGAGTGTTCATTGTTACATTTCTTTCCTTTGTCCATTTTTTTGATTTGATATGTATTGGCAGGCTGCCTGCAATCAATAACAAGTTGTGCTGTGTAAAGTGCTGGAGCTTGGGCAAAGAATAAGATTGATAAGTAATTTTATAGACTGGTGTAAGGAATAACAGGTGGACAGATATTTTAAAATCAAGTGCCAATAAAATACTAAATGGAGTATTAATTTAGAGTTGAGAAACATAACCTTGGGACTACTCTCATTGGATAGATAAAACTACAGTGTTTCCAGAGAAATGATAGCAAAACTACTGTATAATCAACATGATAGGAAGAAACCAGTTGCAGGAACCTAAAGGCAGTCTATGATAGATGGATTGATTGGGTGGCATAAGGTCCTCGACACATGTTGGAGGAGCAGGAAGATGATTCGTGTAGCTGACAGCTATTTACTTATAACGAGGGAACGAATAAAAGGAGGTCAGAGGTTGTGTTGAGGTGGTAACACTTGGGGATTCATGAGCCATATTAAATAGTTTGGGATTCATTGGCTATGTTCTGCGTAAAATGAGAAGTCATTGAAGGACTGAAGAAAGATTGGTTGATGTTCTAAATCAGTACTTTTCAAATTTATTGCACCTATAAATCCCAAGAAATTGCTAGATTCAGATTATGTTTTAGTGGGTCTGGAGTGAGGCCCTAGAGTGTGCATTTCTAAAAAGCTGGCATGTGATCTTGCTGCAGGATGAAAGTCAGTCTTTAGAATAGTGACATTCTTGAAAGTCCTTGCAGATTTCTGGAGAGTGTATTTTAGGGAGAAAAGAGGACAGGGAGAAGAGTAGCTCAGAGGCGCTTCTTGCTGCATATCTCATGAGACACAATGGTGATGGAGTCAGTTTGTTGACAGTAGACAGACATGGATAAAGTATTTGGTTTCTGCATATGATCAACAAATAGAGTGCATATAAGTTGTTGATGAAATTCCATAGGGAGAGGAAATGAAAAATCAATGAAATCTACTAGGGTTATGACTTAAAAATTATAAAGAAGATAATGTCATTTGGTTAAATGAGGAAGAGAAGGGGACAGCATACAAATGAGATTAAATAACTTCAGTCTATATTTAATCGAAGATTTAAAAGAGAAACTTTTAAATATCGCTTAATTGCTTAATGTGCAGAAACGACATCTGCTTCTTAATTATTTTATTGGCAAAACATGGAGTATTTATGAAGAATGACCTCAGCAAACAGGAGAGTTCCCAGAGGTTGAATGTTTCCTATTTACTCCAAATCCCATGGATATATTAAGCAACAATGTTATTTACTTACTTGAAAGAAAATATTACAATGAAAGGTGGGATGAGTAAGATATGTAGAAAGGTCAGATTAAACCCACACATTAATTTTGAGCTCAAATTTCATAGAATTAATGATGAAAAACATTGTTTCTATATAAAAACAGTCAGCTGTATAAGAGTATTACTGCTTATGGGTTATGAGAAAGGTTTGTGTTCTTATTTTGTCAGAGGTGATTAATGATACAGAGAACTTCTCCCTAAATGTAAAAGCTGTTAAAGTACAAGGGAATCTGATAATATATCCAGGCAATTAAAAGCCTGCCGATTTGTAGTTTTAAAACCAGGGGCGCCGAGCTTGTTCCCTGAGGTTTGCTGAAGGGGAATTAACTAATTCTGTCTTGAGAATCTCTGAAGATGCTGGCATTGGCTCATAAGCCCTGCTTTTGGAAACGAGAAATATTCTTGAACATTCATAGACATCTAGGAGCCTGATCAAGGGCAAGGCAGAAAGATGTCTCACAGTGGTGGCTGTGGTAATTTGTTTGCTCTCAGATCTTGCCTAACAGAAAGAGGGAATCGACAGAGAAACTCCGTCTTGTGCCTCATACAATAAAACTACCCTAACTGGTAGCTAAACGTTGGCAGTTGGCAGCCTTTCCAGTTATCGGGAGCAGTTCTGGCTGCAGGACACTTCATCTACAAAGAGTTATTGTTAAAATAAAGATCAAGTCACTGCCGTAATTAGAAGATGATTTTAGGCCGTTATAAGCCATGGAAGTATTTCAGAGAAAGGAGTTGAAGTGTTACGGTTTGTATCTAGTTGTTCCCTCAAAACCTCAGGAAGTCATGGAGTGGGGACTTCTAGAATTTGAGACTAACTCATGACCCATTGGGATTATGGGATTGCAGGTGTAAGTGCTACGGCCAGCCCGAGGCAGATGGCCTGAATGCAGTTTTAGAAAGACAGATACAGACTTCCTCTCTGTTGCCATTGTTGCTGCTGCTCCTCCTTCTGCTCTTTTGATCTTTGCTGCCACCATGAACGGATGCTGTCTGCCCTGTCCCACTCTGCCTTGGAGCCAGCCGAGTATGGACTGAAACCTAGAGTAACTGTGAGCTAAATAAACCTTGCCTTCCTTCATGTTGGGTGTCAGGTATTTGTCCCAGCAAGGAGAGAAGTGTAATTGAGACCTGAAGATCCGGATCCGGAAGTATGTATGCGCGTGTAGCTATGCGTGTGGACTGTGGAGTCTGTTGAGCTGTTTACAGCAGTGGTGGTGAACTTTTTAGTTTTCCATGATACAAACAGCATGCTAAGGCAGCCATAAAGCATCAGTTCATACAGAATTGTTGATAATATACAGGATTTTTTTTTTTTAAATTACCTTTCACTGAGATCTGTGCAAAACACAATAGGTTGGTAATTCCTAGGTAAATCTTTCTTTGGGGAAGATATGAGGCACATTTGTTTCCATTAGAAAACAATACACTGTTTTATAAAATGTTATATAGTTCTCAAAGGAAAGGTAGTCCTTCCTCTTGGTTATTTTCTCTGTGGCCTCAATATCCTTATGGCTTTTAATGAATTATATTATTAAACATTTCTCATACAGAAAATAGAAGTAATTATTGTACTCAAACAAATTAGGTAAAAACTATGCACTACACTGAAATATGGAAATACTTTTAGCATTTAAGGAATGCATGTTAGCTGTGCTGCACAGACCATCTCTGGAGTATATTCCTCCATTTGGAATTTTGTATTATGTTGCATTTTATTGTTATTGTTATTTTTTATTTATGTATTTTTTTTTTTTTTTTAGCAGAACCAGGGTTTGAACTCAGGCCCTTGTTCTTGCCAGGGAAGAGCATATTCCACTGAGCCATCTCCCAAGCCTCAGTTTTTTTTCAAAGCAAAAAATGTTTTTTTGGCTGGCTCAGCCTGTCCTGGGGACAGGGCTGGCACAGCATGTGGTACCGGCTGTGGAAGATTGGTCCTTGAACTTGCCTAGGCAGGCGCTTCAGGTGGCTGAGCTATGTCAGAGGCCCTATGGTGCATTTTAAGGAAGTACCTTCTTCCATTAGACTTTGAAAACTGCTACCTTAGTATCTTTTTCTAGCACCTCAAATAAGACTGAATAGAGAAATGAATGAATGAAAGTATTTTTAAAGTCTACTGTTTTGTGTGACCCCATTTTGCACTTCAGTGGGAGATAAAATAAAGTCAAGCATTTAAATTTGACAAGTTAGCATGTGTTGATCCCGTGATTTGTGAATTTTCTGTTGAAAAATCAGAGAACAGAGGTTTAAAGCAAAGGTATTTATCTCCAATTGATTGCCTCTTTCCTTCTTTCTCTGCGATTTTCTGGCAGAAAAGTTGAGTAGTATATTTCAATACAAATTAATCCAATCATTTTATTTTTTAAATTTATTATTATTATTACTTCTAGGACAGGGTTTACAGGGCCTACAGGGTCTCACTGCGCAGATCATACACAATGATTCTCCTGTTTAGAGACTCCAAAGGGCTGGTATTACAGGAGCCTGCCACCTCACCCCATTCTGAGTCTCAGTGCTCCCTGGGGGCAGGGCCAGCACAGCAGTCCTGGGGATTGAACCCCGGACACTGCCCTCTGCCTAAGCAGGTGCTTTAATACACCGAGCTATTTGGCTGGTCTTAGCCCAATCGTTTTAAAGTGCTCGTTCTGTCCACTTTAAACCTGGCATCTTCTAGTGCATCAATTTCAGTAGCTTTGTATTTCCCATGGAAGATGCCAGTATACAGAAATGGCCAATTTTATCATTTTACGTAACACGAATGCAAGGAAAATAAAGCAAATTTATGCACAGAAAACATGCAATAAGATCTAGCTCTTTAGATAGTTAACAGCACAGAATTTGTTACTTCTCAGACTGGGTGTAGGGGTGTTTGCCTATAATCCCAGCTCTTGGAAGTCTGTGTACAGGCAGATCATTATGAGTTCAATCTAGCACTGAGACCTGAACACCCTGTAGACCCTTCCCTAAAAATACAAAAAAAAAAAAAAAAAAAAGTTAAAATAAAAGGAATTTGTTACTTGTCTATATAGGTAACAAAGACAAATATGCAAATGTACAATGAATATTTTAATTTAAAGTATTACAGTAAAAGGTACTTTCCCATTAATCCCCACCAAAATAACCTCCTCCTTTCTTTTCTTGTTACAGAGATTGAACTCAGGACCTTGCACTTGCCATGCAGGCAGTTAATCCACCGAGCTAGCTCCTCAGTTCTAACCACTGTTCTTTTAAACACACCTGTTTCATTACCCTTGCTACTTTCTGCAGCAGTCCTGGAAGTCCTCTTTTATGAGTACCTTCATCATATGATGAAAAATGTGATGAGTGGTACAACTGAATGCCACCAAGGCAATTCAGGCTTGCAAGACATTATGGTGCATGATCATTCACTGTATTCATCAGTTCTGGCACCACAGGATGCTTGGTTCTCTCTCAAATGACCAAGAAGGGCAAACTTTTGAATTGATTGAGGCCATCAAAGCAGCAACGAATGTAAAACTAAAGACACAGAAAATCCAGAGCAGCTTCAGAAAGGAGAAAGGGCTGTAAGGTTGAAATAAAAGTGGTCCACACAATGGGAAATATATTGAGGGGAATTAAAGACAATGTCTTCCATTTAAAGGATATTTTCAATGAAATTTGCACCATAATTTTTATCATGCTTTCAAGCACACACACCCAGAACATATTCACTCATAATTGACAGCTATTCAACTTTAAAGTATGAAGAAAAAAATTCAGTGTTTAGTTTCTTCAATCTTCCCCTGTCCCAGTTTGGTCTAAGGTTTTCAAGACTTTCTCCTGAAACCTTGCTAGACTGCATCCATTTTAATCTCTTCTCTTCTTATATTCCCACCCACTAACCATCTCAAATTAAAATTAATGTTTTTATACCTACTTGAGTGGATCATCGATTGTGTCAACTTGAGAAGGTTAGGAGCTCAACTAAATTGGCTCAGTGATTCTAAACCATAGGGTCTAGAGAACTTGCCCTAGGGTAGCTCAATGCCTAGAGTTTGTTAAGGGCCACTAAGAAAGGATAGGTATGTTTCTGTTCTTTGGAGAAGCTCCAGTCTCCTCTTCTCATTTAGATGTTGGCTCCTGGCTTTGGGGAAAGACTATTGTAGGTTCTTTGTCCTTCTGTTGTAGACCCAACAGCCTCCTGATGTGGATTTTCACAAACACAGCAGTGAACTCCAGACCTCGGACTGAACCCTTCAGCCTCCTTGTGCAGATACACCTTGTGCTCCTCCTCATCCACCTCTGGGGCTTCCCATCTGTTATGGTTTGTGTCTAGTTGCCCCCCCCCAAGCCTCATGTAGTCATGGGGTGGGGACTCCTAGAGTTTGTGATTAACTCATGATCCACTGGGATTATGTGTGATCCAAGGCTGGGATTATGTGTCTTAGTACTGCTGGGATTATGGGTGTGAGTACTTCCCCCAGCCTGGGGCAGAGAGCCTGAATGTAATAGAAGAGACAGAGAGACAGATTTTCTTTAGCTATTGCTCTTTGTTGCACTGTTGTTCCACCACCATGAACTGATGCTCTCTGCCCTGTGCCTTGGAGCCAGCTGAGTATGGATTGAAACGCACAGTAACTGTGAGCTAAATAAACCTTTTCTTCCTTCATTTTGGGTGTTGGGTATTTGTCTCAGCAATGAGAGAAGAGTAATTAAGACACTATCCTAAGCAGACCTTGTAATTTCTTATACATTTGTGTATCTTGTGTTAGATCTATTTTGCTGGTGAAGCAGTGACTGATACCACTACTTATCAACAACTTGCTTTTTCCTTTCCATTTGCTATGCACATCCATCTCTACACTTTCACTTCAACAAAACCAAGCAGAGGAAAAAAAAAACATGATTATACTCATCAACTTAAATAAGGACCCTGAAATTCACTGATCTCAGAAATCTTGTCTGTGGCTACAGAACAGTAGTAGAGGCAGAACGCTGAACCAATTCTGCTATATTCCATACTCTATGCTTGTTCCTGAAACCTGAAGCCTTCCTCAAAGAGGAAAGGATAAACTGGCCCTCTGTCTTCATTGAAATGACCCCAGGCTTTCCGGGTTTGGATCTACCTCACTGAACTTTAGGGATTCCCTAAATTCCACCTGATTCTGATCCCTCTCCAAAAGCAAAAGTTATGAATCCCTGACTATAGAGGAAGCTGCAGAAATAGTTGGGACTGGCAAGACGTCCAAGGCTGGAAGCCATCCCAGGCGTGCAAAGGAGACACTGCAGGCTCTTGACCCAATTCTCTGAGCCATATTGCTGCCCTCAGTATCGTGCCAGAGCTGACCACATGCACTGAGCATTGTTCACTTAGTTCTGAGCTACTGCCATACGATTAACATCTGAAATGCATCATGTGCTTTGCTTTTATGAGCTTTTTGCAAGCCAGGGTTGGACTTTCAAGTTTTTAACTTTCTGGGATTGGCCCACAGGCAATGAGATGCACTCCTGTTTCACACATGTCACTTAGTGAACAGTTTCCTCAGGAGCTAACACACTGCCTGACACACAGGCACTACTCAGTTAATTTTGACTAAAGTGACTGAGTGGAGAGGTGGTTGTATAACACTGCTGGATTTTAAAGCAATCTTTAGCTTTAGTTCATAATGCTTAAGGTCCTGCCTTTAAGTTATTGCCATCCACACAATGTCACTGAGGCTTTTGTGTATGCCAAAAAGAACATATTATTTAGAATACAATCTGGAACTACTGTTCTAGGCTTCTTATACCTGTCTTGGCAGACAAGAGTCACTTGATCCCTCTCTGTCTGGGGACAAGAAGGTTGGATATTAATGTGGTTCTATTTGGAAAGCCTTGCACCTAATAATTGAGAATAAATGTCATAGTTTTTTTCTTAATACAAAACATACAATAAAATAAACACAATACTGTATGTAAAAAATATTTTTACTTCACTATTCTGGACTACACCAAAGCACAGGCAAAGCACTTATCAGCTTAAAATTATAGACAATATAAAATTTCACTGATGCAAAAGAAGGCCACATACATTTCTTGGAGCTCTACTGGGTTTCTCAAAGGAGCCTTCTGAAGAAGTCTATGTAAACAACAAAATTGTTGCAACAACTTAGAGGGTAACTCATTTCTGACAGCGTCACCATGTTTGTACAAAAGTGTGAATTAATTAGGAGTAATAGTAAGGTGGACTTTGAAAAAAATATGGACATTTCTGCCTCCTGATCCATCCTACACAATTGCTTTAAATATAGCCAGGCTGTCTCTGCCTTACAGGTCAGTTGGAAAAACAAATGTCAGTCATTGACTTGAGCCTCTCCTACACCATCTCTTCCCCTGTTCATCACTCTGTTTCATTTGTCACTTTCCACGTCTGGTACCTTTGATTTCAGGAATCTGAATCTGACCTCCACTGTTCTGCACTTTCTACTCCACTTCTCTGACCTTCCTGACGCTGCCTCGCCCAGCTTCCTGCCTGCTCAGTTTCAGCCTTGCTGCAAGCCCAGCTAAGATACATGCATGGCCAGCCATGACCTTTCAAGAATCAGAGCTGATAGGCGAAGCTCAACCCTGTCTCTTACACTGGCCCTGAGTCTTCCTGTTACACAAAGGAGAAAAGGAATATTTCTAATTTTTGCCAGATGAGCAGAGATTGGGAGTGAGGGTATGAGAATTCAACAGTCCCGTCCTTAGCATCACTCAAGATTTCTATCTTTTCCATTCCTACTTGTTTTTTGCTTCAGGTGCACATTTCTAGGTGAGTAATTCAGACTTTACTTGGATATTTAGATTGGTGATCTGAGGCATCTTCTGCATAAGCATAAATGCATTAAGACTTACAATCTTTTACCAAAAATGAATAAAGGAGGACTGGCCAGACGTCTCAGTGAACTAAAGCCCCGGCTTAGGCAGAGCACAGCAACCAGGATTCAATCCCCAGCTTGCCTTGCTAGCTCTGCCCCCCGGCAAGCAGAGACAGTGATTGAGACAGGGTGTGGTGGTATGTGCCTGCAATCCCAGTACTTGGGAGGCTGAAAACAGGAGAACTACTATGAGTCCAATCTAGATAGTGAGACCCTATAGAGTCTGTACTAAATACAAAAAAAAAAAAAAAAAAAAAAAAAAAAAAAAAAAAAAAAAAAAAAAAAAAAAAAAAAAAAAGAGTAAAGGACAAAATCAAGTAATCTAAATGGAGAAAAGAGGAGGAGAAGAAAACCTAGGAAACTGAAGTCATGTTGAGTTACAACAATTAAATTTAGAATATTATTCATTTTTCTCCACATAAAGACATGAGAAATATAATAGGTCATCAAATCCTCATTCTGTATTAGCATGAGACAGGCAATTCATAAATGAGAGGCAGGTCAAACTTTGTTAGGCACTTTGAGAGAAGACAAACTCCCTGTAAGTCTTCATACAAGGAATTATGTATAAAATTAATGGATATTGTCAGTAATTTGGCTCCTGCTTCTTTTCAACATAAAATGTTCCTTTATTCTATTGAAGGATATGTCTTATATTGAAACTATGTAAAATTTGCCAGAATCCATCTCATTTTCATTCTGTAAAGGTAACTCTATGCCTACCAGAGAGATCGAGAATTCGCACATAATGTCTAGGCTGAGAACTGACAAAAAGGAGGCCTTTTTAAGACCCTGCTCCAAATCTATGTTCAAATTTGATTTGTCTTCTTTCTTTCTTTTTTTTTTTTATTTGAGACAAGGTCTCTTTAAATCACTAAGCAGCTTGAGATCTTCCTGTAGCTTTCTCCCAGAGTGCTGAGATTTGGGGCACTTTCCACCAACCCCATATTCTCCTGTTTTGCTTTGATTTTGTTCCTTAAAAAGGTCACATTGCCTATAAGAATTTGTCATCTTCCAAGTCTGGAATTACCCTCAATCAAATCTTGCATCATCTAGGTAATCTTTCAAATCTAAGGTTTTTTTGTAGTTCTCTGAAGTGACTAATAAAGCAATTGCATTGGCCAGCCTTTTCAGTAGTAATTGTATCCTCTGACCTAGCAATATTGCCTAGGAAAGTATCAAATAGTAATTGAGGTCCAAGGGAAAGCTATTTTGGTTAATTGGATGGAATTATCACTCTGTTATGAGTATTGATACTAAAACTTAAAATGACAGTACAGAGTGCTAAGGAAATAGCCTAAGAGAGTAAATATGTAATGTAAACAATGTCAGGACAAACAGGCTAGTAATGTACACAGAAGTACTGACAAGAGAAATTATAAAACTATGTTTGAGCATGTACAAGGAAAGGCAAAGGCCATTGATAATACTATAATTGTGGATGTGTGTCAGTTTACATTTTCCAAACCTATTGATTTTACACCACTACCAGTGATATCTGCTGTGTGCTAGAGCCTTGGAGGACTCACGATGTGTCAATGCAGGGCTCTCAGTTGTAATAAGTGGGTCACTCTGATGGGAGATTTTGATAACAGTAACAGATATGGGATATCTCTTCACAACCTTCATTTTGCTCTGAACCTGAAAGTGTTCCTAACAAGTAAAGTCTCTAAACAAGCAATAATGAAAAAGTATGCTGAACTTCCCTGGAAGAGTTAGAGTTTCATCCAATGATAGAATTCTGAGCAACTATTTTGAAGTTAGCAGTGTGCCATATAACAACCATTGCTGCATTCTTTATTTTTTAATTTGTATTTATTTGTTTATTTGGTACAGAGTCTTGCGATGTAGCTCAGATTCACAGAGGTCCTCCTGCCTCAGCCCCCCTAGTTCTGGGATTATAGGCCAGCATCACCATGCCCATTTTGTTGGGCCAACACAGCAGGTAGTACCAGAGATTGAACTCAGGTCCTTGCACTTGCCAAGCTGGCTCTTAGACTGCCAAGCTATATATTCCTTAGCCCAATTGCTAAATTATCATTGTGGTTTTTGTTTTTGTTTTGTTTTTTTTTTGAAATTCTGTATCATTTTCTAGAATTTTGTCTATTAATTTTTATTCTCTAAATTAAAAAGAATAAAATTAACAAAGATAATACCTTGTTATAAAAAATTTATACTTCAAATTTCTTGGTCATTGTCGGTACATTTATTGTGAGAGTAAAAGAGAATAAGAGCGAATTTAGATGTATGTGGATTATTTGAAAGATAAAGTCTTCCAGGTCAATATATTTAGGAAATAAGCAAGTGGGGTCAGGATGGAGTGGATAACTGAGCCAACTCCAGGGATCCCAGGAGGTCCTGCAGTCACCACACGGATGCCTCCTTCATGAACTAAGAGCAATATTATGCCAGCTAGAGATTTTCAAGTAAATGAAGTTACTGCCAAGATTATTTTCTGTAAAAAAAAAAAAAAAAAAAAAAAAAAAAAATTCCATTTAGGGTATCTGTTGACTCTTCTGTGTTGTTCTGTATATACTTCTTCACTTCCAGTAAATCTGGGATTCAGACACATGCCTCGATACCCATATGCTCACCTGCTGTAACTCGTGGCCAGTGTTCTAGAGCATCCGTCATTGTGGCCACTATTCCTTCAAGAAGGAATATAGGTAAAACAAGAAGCCTGATGTTTTTGAGGCCACCAGGGAAGCCTGAAATAGCAACAGCAAGACCCAAAGCCCTCTTTCCATGCATCAGTTGCATCTTATGTTGGAAAATTTTCTTGAATCTGAACCACTAAACCCTTGAAATCCAGGATCACAGATAGCTCTGCTTTTGTCACTGCCATGTGGCTGCCCCACCATTGCTAGAGAGAGTCCCTTCCTGCCTCTGATACCAAGACCTCTTATCATCACACAACCTGCACAAGAAAGCATTACCACTGTTGGCAACTTCTGCTTCTGTCAGATGGCAAATATGGAATTACCATCAATGACATGCCACAATTGGATTTGGTCCTGTTTGTCTTGTCTTTGGCATTGATGATAATAGTGATTGCTCTACCACTGAAACTGTTCAAGGTGTGAAAAGAGCACCTGATTTGGGATTATGCCTGTTGAATTGTGGTCTATTCCATAATTTTCAATATATCTCTGCATGTTTTCTCATGCAATCTGTTCCCTTGAACACTCATACAATTGCTGTACCAGAAGCTTTGGTCTCTTCCATTTACTTAAGACAGGACTTTCATCATTTTTCATTAAACACCTAAATGAATGTACTCTAGGCAGCTGGACCTAATGTTTTCAATGCATTCTGTGTAACTGACCCCAGAAGTAAACATTTTTATTTTTGCTTGCAGATGGATCTTGGTTAGAAAAACCTGAGTCCATTCAGATAGGCATTTTGAAACCCTGTAACATCAAAATATATATATATTGGTTGTTACAGGGTTTCATCATGCAGCTTGGAATTGTGGCTATCTTCTTCCTTTCAGCCTCCCCAGGGCTGGGATAATAAGTGTGCACCACCACACCCAGACTCTGGCTGGATCAATCCACCATTAGGGGTGGCATTTGTGGGACATGTGGTGCTGGGATTTGAACTGCAGTCCCCAAACTTTGCCTAAGCTTGCCTAAGGAGGCATTTTAGTCCATGGAGCTATCTCATTGGCCCTCAGATAGGTACTTTGGTAGAACAAATTTGAGTTTGTATCATTCTTTCCTATGATAACCTCCCCTTCACTCTTTCCAAATCAATAATTTATCTCTCTGAATCAAAATTTCAGCCCCCTCACCTAGCTGAGAGACATGTTTATCCATTAGTTTGTATTTGAGGAAGACAGACATAAACCTTACAAAGTTTATGGTGTTATAGGTAAAACAAAACAGGGATAAATAATTATAAAACAACATGATGCAGTATAGAAAGTTGAATGATAACAGAACAAAACTTTCAAGGCATATGGAAAAAAAACACTAAAAATGTTGCAAAACATCATAGGTGCCTGGTTACCTTTATCAGTCTTGGACCAATCTGAACACACTGGAGAGAAAAACACAGATCATGGGCTCAACGGGTATACTCCAAAGCAAATCTGAAAATAATTTTCCCTTTCCTTCTAATTATAGGTATTTTCAAAGCTGAAATTTTCCTGATTTCATGCAAGTGAAAGCTATCACAAGTCTTCTCTCAGCATCTATTGCCAGACAATTCCCCAGACCAAAATTGATGGGGATGAGGAACTGTACATTGACATAGTTTGTCCTAAGCTCTCCTTACCCCACCTGCCTTGTGGGCTGGTTTGGAATGTGGAAATCACCTGTGGGGGTGGCCCTTGGCTTGTCCCCTCTGTGCTGTTAAAACTTCCCATTCTACCACTGCTTTTGTGCTGCTCCAGGGAAAGTACCATACACTGAATAATAAATGCTGGCTGGCCTGGAGTGTCTTTGCCTCTGTCATCCTGAGGTGTTGCTCTCCCAGCCCCATCATGGATTACTAAATTTGTCTGTTTCTTATTTCATCTTTTCACCCTCACATGGGCAGACGGGGATCTTGGGCTAGGCCCCTGATACCAAATGCTATTAGCTCCTGTGTTTTTCTTTGAGAGCAAAAAAAGTGCCGCAGAGTTCAATACAAACCTTCTCAGACAAAGGGGAAAATTATCTTATTTCAATGTCAGTTTGTTATTGTTCTCCTATATAAGTGAACTGTTAAAAATATAAGGGAACCTCAGGTCTGAGCCCTTCCCTTAAGAGTCTCTGGTGTTCAGCAATTGTGTGTGAGGTAAACTGAGAAACAATGTTCGGTGTGAACCCAAGTTCTTCCCTCCACATAGTGAGAACAAGGCGAGCTATTTATAAATGTCAGTAAACACTAACATTTGTAGGATTTATTTTTGAGAATTCAAGGGTCCACTGCAAAATTTCTTAATATCCTTGAAAAATAACAGTATATATTACCATGGTTACATTTAAAAAACAATACATAAATAAAAAACATATAAAATGAAACTCATATGGAAGAAGAGGGCAAAGAGGAAGAAAGGTAAATAAGAGGAATCCATTATTGTCATACTATAAAGGGGAAACTAATGTAATAGAAATCTAAGTGAATCTGTTAGCATCACCAAGCAACCACAGGAGCTGCATCTGTTTGAAGCAAGTCACTCCTTTCTCCATAGGCTTCTCTTTACTATACACTCACTAACAGAGCGATTCCTACCTCCAGATACTGTTCCAAACACTATACAAATATTAAGTCATTTGGACCTCCTAGCCAGCTAATGCTGTAGATACAATCACATACCCCATCTTGGTCTTACAGTGGGATGGAAAACATGGGAACCAGCCTATCTCCAGGCAGTTGGGCTTCAATCAGTACAGTCCACATTTATGGCCTAAGTCTTATCCACTGTGCCATACGGTCTCTTCCTCTAAGCTGGACACGTTCAATCATACCTACTTAAAATCACGTAAGGTACTAAAAGTATTTGTCTCTGGCCTCAGTTCAGATGACTGAAACCACAATGGTTTGGTGCATTTTTTGAGCTCTTCACTCAACTTCTGAGCTGCAGCAAGGTTTCAGAATGTCAGTGTTCCAGTGATAGCAACTCAGCAAAGAGGTGTCTGTAGGGGCCTTCTGTCCAGATGACGCTTGGTTTCGGTTGTATTCTTTCTCCTGTTGGAGTGGGGCTATGTGGAGGTTATTTGGATTGCTGCATTTGATTTTCTTCATCACCAAATGGGATTAGCATAATCATGGTAGCAGTGCAATGTCATGCCCATTTGATGCACTTACTTTGAAATTCCTCTTTTTTTATGTCTTTTATACAGGGTCTCACTCTGCAGCTCAGACTCTTATTGATCCTCTTGTCTCAGCCTCCCGGGCACTAGGATTACAGGTGTGCACCACCACGGCCACCTCAGCACACCCGAGGGTGAAGGCCAACACAGCATGTGTTGCCAGGGATTCAACCCTGGTCCCTGCACTTGCCTAAGCAGGTGCTTAGTCTGCTGAGCTATGTAGCTGGCCCTGTAGAACTATTCTTAAACATTCTTTGTTTGAATTTTTAAAAATATTTTATTTATGGACGTGATGCAGTTTCTTGCAGCTCAGACTCGTAATGATTCTCCCATCTCAGCCCTCCCCCTGCTGGGATTACAGGTATGTACCATGGGTACAGCATGTGGTATTGGGGATCAAACCCCGTTCCTTGTGCTTGCCAGACAGGCACATGAACCACTGAGCTATCTCTGAAGCCCATTTTGAGTATTGTTCCACCATTTGCTAGTGTGTAGTAAATATTTACTAAGTAGTAGCTTAAAAGAACCCTTTGAATATATGTGAGAATATTTATAGATATGCAAGATGGTAGGGCTGCAATAATTTCATAGGATATGCAGGGTGATGATAAAGGCTTTTCCTGTTCTCTGTTTTACAGTATTGTTTCACAGGATTTAGAACGCTCACAATTATTCCTACAATGCTTATTTCAGACTTTTATGGGAATTACACCTATAAAGCGTAATCACAAAATATTTCAAATTAAAATTTATTGGTTATAATATGCATGTGTTAAGCACTGTTAAGCAGGTGATACACATCATCCAATTAAATATTTTTGTTGTCTTTGTTAGATTTCTTCCAATTTTGTTGTAGAGTAAATTGAGACACACAGGGGATTTGTTTTCTAGCACCTGGTGCTCATTTTCTCACCTCTCCTGCTCTTTTTCCAAATACTTTATCCTATTTCAGGTTTGCCTTAAATAAAAATCATTATCTGACAGGTCTAGCCAGTACCTGTCACTATGGCTCTACAAAAACAGTAACCCAACTGTGCATATAATAAATAGGATTGTACTATTTCACCTGCGCATGTGCATCTTGGCAGTGCTTCGGAATTGGTTGGTACTGAGTGGCACTCAGTTGCAGCTCAAGATGTTGATGTGAGAGCTTCATGCCGCTGTCATTTTTGTGGGACCTTGGGTTTTCCTCAGAGTATGTTTTCTCACATTCAAGGGGAAAGAAAGGAGGAATTAGTACAAACCTGCAATGAAGACAGCCTATGCCCCAGCCGGTCTGTGCTGCTTGTACTCACAACCAATCAAATCCTGGTGAGCAGGGACAGATTCTCAGTCTCTAGCACTGACAGTTATAGCAAAAAGAGCAAAGACATGGACAGCGGTAATGACTGGGATCAATGTGTGTAATCCCTTCGCCTAGTTCATGGCATATCTAATAATTGGAAACAGAAATCTCTCTTACTACGGAATTGAGTCTCTTTAGTGAAATTATTTCATTGTGAACCTAGGTCTGATAATTTAGAAAGCCTGAGGAAAATGACTAAATTAATTCCCACGGGCTTTCTTTCCCTCTTCATCTCTGTAGGTTAGAGTTAATAGTTGTGTTACTTTTAACTAATTCATAGGAATCCTCAAATCTGAGCTGTTACCAGATAAGTGGTAATTCTCAGGGTTTCTTCTTTGTGAAATTTCTACTCATGTCAGTCAGAAACAACTCCATTTATATGTATGCTTTTGAAGATTAAAGTCCTTGTAAGCTATTCCCCATATCAAAAACTGTATTTGACTTTTGAAAATGAAGTTTGTGTTCTTCAATGGCTTAGTGTAGATAATTGCATTTACTTCATGTATCATATCAGTGTATATACATTTCTTTTCCATTTTTACATATACTATAATACGTCTGTAATGTGATAGATGTTTTGCAGGAATAAAGCAAGCAAGTTTAACTTTAAACAAATAGGATAAAGCTTTTTTTAAAAAATCTAGGACCATAATGTAATAATTTTTTTTACTACTTATTTAAATGGGGTTATATGTGATACAGTTATGAAGGAAAACTTGCACCTTAAAACCTAAGCTTACTGTTTTAAGTTAGCCAAATAATAGTTCATCTTTAAAATTGTGGTCCTGCCAAATAGCTCAGCAGATTAAAGGACCTGGTTAGGCAGACCCAGTGGCCGGGATTCAATCCCAGCATGCCCTGAAGGCCCTGCCCCCAGGGAATGCTAAAACAGTGATTGAGATTGGGCATGGTGGTGTGCACCTATAATCCTAGCTCTTGGGAGACTGAAAACAGGAGGATCACTAGGAGTCCGATCTATGTAGTGAGACCTTAGAGACCCAACAGACCCTTACTTAAATACAAATAAATAAATAAATGAATGAAAAATAAATTTACTTTACTATTGAGGTACATCTATTCTTACAACTTAGAGGACTTTGAAATTTTCCCAAATCCCCAGTTTTGGAAGCAGTGGGAACTTTCTAATATATGTAGCTCCTGAAAACAATCTCAGCATGAATATAAATGGCCCATAGATGCTTTTTAGTTTCATTAAAATAAATAATAATAATAACTTAGGGCCAGTAAGATAGCCCAGCAGACTAAGCTCCTGATTAGACAATTGCAGGGACTGTGGTTCGATTCCTGGCACTACATGCTGCAGGGGCCCCACACCAGGGTGCACTGCATCTGCCACCTAGACCTGGCATGGCACAGACGTGTAATCCCAGTGCCCAGGAGGCTGAGACAAGAAGGTTACTATGAGTCCTAGCTGTGTAGTGAGACCCTGAACCAAAAGTGAACCCTGAAAAGGGCTTACTTCCTAAAAGAGACTTATTTTCACATTGACTCTTTCTCTTTCATGCATGTCAATATGGCAGTATAAGTCAAACATCTAAAATGTTTTCCAAATCATTAAAAAAGCAGAAAAAGTGCAGTGTTTGATTTCCAGTAAAGAGTCAATCATTCCAGTAATACATGTCAAACTTCTCAGTCTTTAAGTTTTAAAGAAAATATGTTTGAGGCTTTAGTTTACCAGATAATGTGCTTTTCTTTCTTTTTTAGAATTTATTTATTTATTTGGTACAAGATCTCACTATGCAGCTCAGAATCCTAATAATCCTCCTGTCTCAGACTCCCCAGTGGTAGGATTACAGGCATGTGCTACCATGCCTGGTTTTTGTGGCTAGCTCATGGCATGCAGTATGAGGGATCGAACCTGGGACCTTGCAGGTGCTTAAACAAACTTCTGAGTCATCTCTCTGGCTCCTACCAGATAATCTGATAGAGATGTGTATCCTTATGTGTGACTGACTCATTTAATTCTTGTTGGAAATTTTGTTCAGAAGGATCTGCTAAAACCTGCTTCTTTATAGATAAAAGCCTGGCTGGTTCCTGAATGACTTAAATAAGACTTTCACATTGGCATCAGTCTATTATTTTCTTTTCATGATTAGAAATGGGGGCATTCTTTTATTTGACATTCTGACTGCACTCATTGACTGCTATCTAAAAGCCAGATCATTCTTTGACCTAATGATATAGAAGGTCTCTAATATTCTTATCATAGAGTAGGAAGGATGCTATGCATGAAGTTAAGTTGAAGGAAAGTTGAGACAGTCCTCATTTCAGCCTTTCAGTTGCTTTCGTGAAGATGAAAAAAAATTCAGACACCACGCGCTGTCACGTAGATCTCAAGAGGAGCGCTTGACCTATCCCCCGACAGGTGTATCTCTTCAACTAGCGGTGTTGCAAAACAGCCGCTGCATAAGGATGAGCTGATGAGGATGAAACAGTACACACATTAATTATTTCATTGGGGAAATTTTTAGGTATTTATAAAAGTATAGGCACTAGTATACTGAACCTCTAGGTGTTTAGTTGTTATCTGTTCAAAGTGTATCGTTTTTCATGTTTATTCCCATTTACTGCAGACACTCAGTATTTTAAATGCATTTCAGACATTATATCATTTTGTCTATACATGTATCTGTAAATATTTCTCAAAAGCTAGAGTTTTGGGGCTTGGGAGGTAGTTCAGGAGTCTAGGTGCCTGTGTAGCAAGAGCAAGTTTGATCCCTGTAACCACATTCCATGACTGGCGCGGTGGTGCATACCTGTAATCTCAGCACTGAGGAGGCTGGGAAAGGAGGATCACTATGAGACCAAACAAAGGCCTGACAAATAGCTCAGTTGATTAAAGCACCTGCAAGCAGGCACAGGGGCCCGGGTTTAATCCCTGAGACTGTAGAGCTAGCCCCACCCCTGGGACGTGCTGAGATGGTGATTGAGACTGGGCGTGGTGGCAAACACCTGTAATCCCGGCTCTTGGGAGGCTCTAAACAGATGAAGCACAAGGAGTCCGATTTGGCAGTAAGACCCTGAACACCCTGTAGACCCTTTCCTAAAATACAAACAAAAACCTAAAATAAAAGCTAGACTTTATGTGACCTTAGTCACAATATGTATTGCAGCTGATCATACTGCACTAATTTCTTAATGCCCTTATATAGTCACTTTTGAATTTTCTGAATTATTAATCGTATAAACCCTTTTATTTGAAAATCTATTTGGAATGGTCCATTTATGATGATTAGTTCAGAAGTGTTGACGATCTTAATTTATGGACTCAACTGTGAAGTCTTTCTTTTCTTTCTTTGCAATTAATTTGTTCATGAAATTGAATCGATCCTCTAGTTTCTCACAATCAGAATTTGGCTGATTGCTTCTGTGTGGTGTTCATTTATGTTTCTGTTTGTTCTTTAGTAGTTGCTGAAAATTGCTAATAAGATCCTGAGGCTTGATCAGATTTGGTTTGATTTTCTTTCTTTTATTTTAGGAATACTTCCATTAGGAAGGGTACAATGTCTAGTATTTCTCTTTATGATATAAGCAGCCATTGGTAATCATCATCTTGTTCCATTTTTCTCCCTTGACTGAAAATTGATATTTGTGCAATAAAATCAGGTCTTTGTCTTCCATTAACTGAAATAGTTCTTTGAGAAGAATCTCATCTCTTTAGCGGTTTACAGAACACAGCAAATGATTACATTTTTTTCAAAAACAGTATATGTGCATTACAGTAAAAGAGACATCACCAGTAATTATCCTCAGAATTCTCCCTCTCACATGTAATACACTTATCCCAGTCAATCTTGACACCGCTAAAGGATTAGGATGTCCCTTTCTACATATTTAGTAATGGCACTGTCATGGCTGTCTGAATGTCCTCAGTCATTTCAAGAGGCTTTCCTTGCATGGTCATTTTAACTTTGAGGAATAATCAGAAGTTTCAGGGTGCCAGATATTTTGATGAAGGTGATAAGAAACACATCATAATGTCTTCAGGAACCCACCTTTTAGAGACACACCATTCAGTAACAACAGCCACCATCTTTTCTGAAGACAGCTCCTAAAAAAGAAAAAATGGAAGAAGACTTCCAGCATTCTTCAGAATCTGCCAAGAACAATATGTGTTGGGTGTGAAGACTATTTTGGAGATTATTAATGAGAATGGATCTTTTGTATTTTATGAAGGATAAAGAAAACTAGAACAAAATTTTAAAACAAGATACTAGGAGAGTGACAGTAATTAATATATTGGGTATTGTTATTTTCAGAGTAGTTATGCATAGACAAGTTATAGGCATGAAATATTGTCCCAACAATATTAGCACAAACCTTCCTTTTCAAAGAACTAAGAAAGTCTAGCAGTGTAACTATCTTAACTGTCTTATTTACATATGTGCATAAATATTTCCTTTTCCCTTTCCCCATCAGAGTTTCTCTCTTTTTTCTTTCTTTTGGTTTTTGGTCTGGCTCAGCCAATATGAATCCATATTAATATTTCCAGTTCGAAGGCTAAAGTCAACAACTTCTGACAATGCCAGTTCAACAGACAACCCATTATTATTAGGAACTAATGGACTACATTGGAATATTTTGCTGAATTCATCTACCTACAATATTTAAATGACAATGGAATAGCCTTCTCTGAAAAAACTCAACAAAAAAACAGGGATACAAATGAACAACCATTTTGTATCTGTATATTCAAAATAGATAGATCTACAGCTACTTTCTCTTAATTCAATGAATACAAAGATTTGTTCTAATAGTGTTTGTGGACAGGATATCATGTCTGCATCTTGTGCAATGAACAACCACTAAGAGCCATATGCAATGTATTTATTATTGAAACTGTCCTACTAATCGGTTTTGAAACTGCCTCATTGCTATTTGTTCTCAATGAAATTATTAAAAATATTTTGAATTCAATTCTAAATCAAAGTTGTTTCTTAGACTCCTTCATCTTTCCTTATTTTTCTTTCCATACCAAATATCAGTTATGAATGGAACCAGTGGAAGTAATCTTTTCAGGGCCAGCCGAGGCTGCACTCTGAATTCAAGATCAGCCTGCACTACACCATGAGACTGTCTCCAAGATAAAAAAATCTCTTCTATACACTCTCACAAGACACTCTAATATAAAAAAATTCTGATAACAAGAATGTAATTAAAAAATTTATACATTCTTTGTACTTCATTTTATCCTTAGAATATATACTACTTGTTAGAAATATATAGCGAAGTCATGGCATCCTTATGAGGATTAGAAGTTGCTGTCATTGATGCATATAACATCATTAATTTGATAAAAACTGTGATCATTTGTTTAGTGTTTTCTGTCATTTATATGATTTTACTGATATTTGTATTTTTGTGTCTATGGAGAATAATTTATTTCTCTTGCCCTTTTCGGGAGGTTTCTTTTTTTGGACAGGGTCTCACTATGCAGCCCACATTCATCGTGATCCTCCTGCTCTCTGCCTTCCTAGTGCTGGGCTTACAGGCGCTCGTTACCACGCCTGGACTCTCTGGCCACTGTGCTTACCGAAGCAAGCGCTTAGTCCACTGAGTTATACCGCCGGCCCTTCTCTTGATCCTTTTTAAAAGAGAATAAAACATACAAAAGAACATTAGAAACAACACAGAATTTCATGAAACGAAATTATAGGAATTCAATAATACTTCTTTTATTGCTTATCATTGTCTTCAAATCAGTCATTCAGATTACCAGATAGAAGCATTTAGAATTGGTCAAAAAATTACAAAGAAGAAAAAAAAAATAGCATTAACTGATTCTTTCAAAGGCCATTAGAAATCAGCAGTGCAATTATCCACATTTTAACATTATATAAAATATTTCCAGGGGCTAGAGAGATGGCTCAGTGGAATAAGCGCTTCTCTGGCAAGCAGAAGGGCCTGAGTTCAATCCCTGGTTCCCCTTCTCTACCCACCCCATCGGAAAAAAAAAAGATATATATGTGTGTGTTTTTAGTTCTAAATTTGCATTTAGGGCTGGGTAGATAGCCTAAGCTGCTTTTCTGGAGAGAGCAAGGTCCTGAGTTCGATTCCCCAGTACCAAAAAATAAAAAATAAAACTATAAAATTAAATACATTAATTAATGAATTAATTAAATTCCCATTTAACAACACATATTAAATATTATTTAATTTTTAAAATTATTATTTTTTTCATTTATTTTTATTTTATTGAAATACAAATGTCAATCAAACAATTAAAATTCTCCTGTTCCCTCCTTTTCTTAGCTACAATGTTTAAAATTATTTTATTTTTGTTTCATTATTTTATGTAAATGTCTGTCATCCTTTTAGAAATAATCATGACATGCAAGTATGTATGTATATATGTATGTATTTTATTACAGATAGCAAAACATTTGAACTCTTGTCTCAATCTCACTTAACCTTAAATCTTGATAGCATTTAATTTTCTTGTACACAGAGATATTATGCAGTATTTCCAACTGAATTTTTCTTCTAGCTGTATAGTGCAGGTATTTCATATTTTATTCAATGAATATCTTATGGGCAAACAATTGGGCTACTTTCAGTATTTTGTTATTACAATTATTAGGTGAATAATCTTTTAACAATTTTTCCCATGTAACTTTTCTGCATACATCCAATCCTCCATCACAGGAGTGCTAACATTTTGCATTCTATGACAGTATCTGAGGTTTTGTTCTCTCACAGAGTTTGCTAATAGAGTCAATTATCAAACTTTTGATTTTTTTTCCCCAGTGTGTAATAAGAAAATTCTCAAAAAAAAAAAAAAAAAAAAAAAAAAAAAAACAAAAACAGGGACCAGGGAGATGGCTCAGTGGAATAAGTGCTTCCCTGGCAAGCGCAAAGGCCTGAGTTCAAATCCTGGTTCCACTTCCTACCCCCCCCAAAAAAGAAAATTCTCAATTAAATATTAAATGGCATATGTCTTAGCAAAAGTGAGGCTTAGCATGTTTCCATTTATGGAAGTGTTTAGATTTCTATTATATTTTGGTTAATATTTTTCTATTTTTATTTTTATTTTCATAATTATTATTTTAATAATTTAATAATTATTATTAAAATAATAATTATGAAAAATGATTTAATAATTATTATTATTTTGTATTTTAGAGAAGGGTCTACAGGGTGTTTAGGGTCTCACTACTAGATTGGACTCCTAGTGATCCTCCTACTTGCAGCCTCCCACGTGCAGGGATTACAAGTGCAGGCCACCATGCCCAGACTCAATTGCTGTCTCATTGTGCCCTGGGGCTAGGGCCAGCAGGGAAGTCCTGGGTATCGAACACCTAGCCCCCTGTGTCTGACTAAGCAGGTGCTTTAATCCACTGAATATTTTTCTATTTTAAAGGCCTTAAAATGATTGTAAATGTGAATTAATTTTAATATAAACTACCAATATTTTTGCACTTTCCTGTCTTATTTGCCTGTCTTTAAAGTTTCTACTAGAAGTTTTTTTTTATTTTATGCTACTAGCCTTTCTATAGCTTTATTCCTTTTAACTATAGGTCATTTTAATTTTTGTTGAAAGACAAAATTATATGCATTGTCCCAAATAATGTTTTATAATATATGTATATTGAGAAATGACTGAATTAATGAACATATACCTTACCTCAACTATTTAATGATTTTATGTTAACACTTAACATTCATCCTCTTAGCATTTTTGAAGTACAGTATTGCAAGAGTAGAAATTTCTAATTCTGGTTTTCTTAGACATCTCAATTTTGAGTCACAGCTGGGGAAATTTCCCTTCTGCTGTTTGAATGTGAAGACTCTCATTTGGCAGAAGACCAGGTTTTACATCCATAAAGTTAACCAGAACAGTGTGAAAAAATATAATATCTGGACTTCATTTCTGCCTCTGCCATTAACCAGCCCTGTAAGCAAGAACATAACTCCAAAACAGGGAACATGAATGACTTATTTAAATTTGAGTTAACGATTATTTATCAGAAGGGATTCTTTCTAGGATTAACTGCAAATGCAATGTTTCATAGGTTGCTTTCTAGGCAGAGTGAATTCTCCAAAAAACATTTGTGAAGTTTGGAACCTTTATGTGTATTTTTTCATGTAATAGAATAAATTTATATCTGTGCATAGTGGCTGACCCTAACAGAATCATGCCAGGAATAGGAAGTGTCAAAACAAATTTAGAATCATGGATAGAGAAGGGGCAACTGTGTCTGCTTATTGCCCCAATGATAGTTCGAAAACCTTTTCCAGTTTGCAGATACCTTCTCTTTCTGTTCTAGTTCATGCACTGATTCACTACCAATCATGCTAATTTGGGGTATTCTTGCATCCTGCACAAGATGCGAAGTACTGCTGTGTTGCTGTTACAACATCATGGTTCTTTGAAACCTGTTTCTGTTCAGTGTTGGCATTTTGGTTTTGTGTTTCCATTATGCCATGTTCGTTATGCCAATCACTGTGTTAGTTATGACACTGAATATACTTTAAAAATCTTCTGAGTACTACCTTGTAGGGACTTTCTGAAAATTACTTTTCTTTTTGATGATTGATGCAATGGTAAGATGTTCTAGGCAGGAAAATGTGAAAGATAACTTCTTTTCTTGCCACATGGATTTGAATCTCTGTAACGTGTAAGTGATCTTCCAATAAGGCTTCCAGAACTTTTTTGGAGGTATTTTGTGGCCTTCTTAGAATATTTCTTTCCATGTAATGACACAGTTGCTGTTTAGATAAATGACAGCATGTTGTATAGATAGGTGTCTAGGGATAGAAAGAGAAGAGTAGTGTACTTTGCTTAAGGGTTTCAGTCCTTCATCTGCTACAGTTCAGAAAAGACTCAGGACAGCCAAATATCACCATATTGATCTGAAGAAGAAAGAACCATTAACTTTTTTGTCATCTTAGATAGTGTAGGAATTCCTCAGGAAAAATAGATTTGATTATTTCAGGACTGACTAACAGAAAAGAGTGTGTAGAAAGGTTGGAGTCGTTATCTTCTGTATTCAGAAGGAATAGAGTAGGAGACAGTCAACAGAGTAAAGGTTGGCTGCCACTCATTCTGGTCCTCAAATGATGTACATAATGTAGAGATTGAAAAGGAATGTGAGGGTAGTTGAACAAAAGCTGGTGACAGGCATCCATCCCATTAGGATGTGGTTAACTATCTTAACCCATCCCAGACCCTAAGGAGAGTAACAAATTCTTAGGGAGCCACCATGAATGCTGGATTCAAAGATGTTGGTCAGTACATCAGGATTTACAGAAATGTATAAACATGGAAAGAGATAGTTCAAAGTTGGTCTCATCTAAAAATGTTTCAGTTAGCAGCAATAGGAAAACCTGTGTTCAGATTATACCTTCAAAAATTTCCATTCTCTCACATGACTTAATAACATTTATGGCTTAAATATTTGAAAACAAACTAAGATGATGACTTTGATGTCAGCCCCTATGACTGAGTCAGTGTATTTTATGGTAATTCCTCATGCCCCACCCACCACTTTATACATGTGATTTGTTAGCAGATACGACTAGGAACTGTGCTGCTTCTCTGGCTGTGGAAATTGTTCTAAAGGTAGCTACCCAATCTCTCCTAGCCCAACAGCAATTTGATTAGATTAAAAACCATAGGATGTTTCCTCAAGGATTTTGCTACAGAAAATAACTCTTCACCTAGTTGTAAAGCTAAGGGATATGTAAGAATCAAGATTCCAGCAGTCTTTTGCTCTTGAACTCTTGGAGTAAAATTAATCCTTAGTCCTACACAAAAAAAAGTAAGAAAAATAATAACTATGAGAAATGAAGAGAGTCTGGTGGAATCTTATTCCTGATTGTCACAAGATGTAATCCTGTTTACTACTTACAGCTCAGTATATTCTTCTTTTGCTTTAAGCTCAGTCAAATGAGATCTTTGTGTTGTGTAAATAAAATGTCTTTAAAATTTTCTAGCACAATTGCCTATTCAGTGAAAATTGCACAAATTTATTGCCATTATTTATTAGTCACTATGGTAATTATTAGTAATAATTCTGGTAGTCATAAATTTATCATTTTTCTCCTATTGTCTCTATCCCATACATATACTAAACAGAAATCATTGTTAGGAGTTCCCATCCCATGATTTTTGTCATTGAGTGACTAACACATGGTAAAAAAAAAATTGTTAAAATAACACAATCAGTTAAAATAAAATACATTTAGTTGAAGAAATAGGAATAATGAAGCAATTTTTCTTAAACATTTCATGTTTAGTTGGTTTGGAGTTTTCCTCTGATATTTCATCATAGTATTTTAACTTTGATGACAACCCATGGAAGATAAATTTTTATTTGTATAAAGTTGAACTTGTTAAGATTGAAAACTTTATTAACCTGATATGGAGTGATTTAAATAATTATATGAGAATCAAGGTTGATACTATTTTTATATTTATTGGCCAAATAGGTTATTGAGTTAAATTGAATTTTTAAAAGTTGTAATTATATTAGCTAATTCCTAATAGAAAACTAACTTTGAATAACAAGTTTTAGACTGTGCTCACATTACAATTCTGAAGATATACTTTAAAGTTAATTTTTGCTTGTTCTGGGAAAATATTTTGGCATGGCACTCTGTGAAGAAACCAACATGAACATTCCACATTTTCTAGTTGGCTTAAAAAATGCAGAAAAAAAATTACACATACAGTATTCCCATTATCTAATACAAACTACCTTATATACCTGTGCAAATGTGTTTTGTCAAAAAAACAAACTACTGTCTATTTTAAATCAGCGTTTACATCCAAAATATGTTTTGATTCATTGCATTTATCAGAATGCAAGTGAATTGAATTCTAAAGTTTTCAATGAAATTGCAATTAATCTCAATTGTAAGAGATGAAATTAATAATAATATGGCTCGGAGTCTGTTTCCTTGATTTTTCTTCAATTGATTATAGGGTAGTAAGGTTAACTTGCTTTCTTCTCCCTGAAATCTGACATCAGTACCTGCTTACTTCTTGTAATTGGCATGGAATAACTGGAGCACAATGTATTTTAAGGTAATTTTTCCTTCTTAAAAAAATAATATCTAAGCATGTCTTTAGAACCTAAATGCATGCCTCAGAATCTCTGCATTAGGTCTCTATCATGAAGGCACTGGGTACTTATCAAGTATTTTATTTCTCGCTGCTGGCAGCAGGAACTCTAATTTCCTACCTCCCAGACTATGGATGTTGTAATTCCATTTTGTCAAGAACTAGCTCTGAAGCAGAAGGTGGTTTCTTAGGCTCCTCCTTCATTCAGTGCTCTTGAAGAAAAGCACAGAATTCAATTTAGTCTACATTAGGTAAGGCAACTTTCAGCCATGAGTGCAACCTTAATTGTAGGAAATGACTCAGGGTGTTTCAAAGCTCAGAGGCAGGTAAGGACTCATAAGGACATAGCCCTACTTCCTGTTGCAAGTGCTCGCCAAGAGATAGTTACGAAGACTTGATTTAGCAGGGGACAGCTGCATATGTATCAATCAAGCTAGCATGTAAGAATGTCAATATGAAGTAACAACCTGTATAAGAACTATACAAGAAAGACACAGCTGACTCTTGCACTCTGCTCTACTCAGTCCCTTACTCCTGCTACTGCTTCTGCTGTTACTATGTTGCTGATATTTGCCTCTGTGTGTTTTCTTCGGTGACCTCATGCAAGTAGAACTTTATCTTTCTCAGCCAAACATTCAAGATTGCTCCTGAGTAACTCTGGCCCAAATCCCCTTATACTTTCCCATCAATAGGGATTTGTTCTCATCTTTAATTTTGTATATATTTACAT
Organism: Ctenomys sociabilis; assembly: GCA_004027165.1. Classification (NCBI taxonomy): domain Eukaryota; kingdom Metazoa; phylum Chordata; class Mammalia; order Rodentia; family Ctenomyidae; genus Ctenomys; species Ctenomys sociabilis. The sequence continues at coordinate 73,950 of PVKA01002012.1, read as the reverse complement.
TTTTCATAAAAATAATTTGAAGACCACCCTGCTCCCTTGCTCTCTCAGGAAACCTCCAGCCCTCCCATCTGACCCAAGCTCAGGCCCAGCCAGTGTGGAAGTGAGCCCCTGTGCTCCCCTGCACTGGCAGACCATGTCCAGGCCAGCTCCTGAGTGAGTCCTTCACTGCATTCTTGGGACTCTTTCAGCCATGCTCTCTGGGGAAACCTCCACCTTTCCCATCCACTCCAAGCCCAGGTCCAGCTAGTGTGTGGGAGAGCTTCTGGACCGCCCTGGTCGGGACCAGGAGCACAACAGAGGAGCACCACAGATTCACTGATGTGCCAGCGGGTCACAACAGGTTCACTTCCAAGGGCTGAAGCAAGAAGAAGCTTAACACAGAGCTAGACCCAAGCCAGGAATAACTGGATAAGCTCAGACTTAATAGATCTGTACCCAAACTTCAGTAGGTGCTAATGTTATAACCAAAGCTCTACACATAAGGTCAGAAGTCAGAGCTATACAAAATGACAAAGAGAAGGAGAAAAATGCAGTCTTAGGCCTCAAGCCCACCAAGAACAAATACAGAGGACACTAGCTCAGCTGAAATGTATGAATTAATAGCATCAGAAGTAAAGAAACAATAGCAGAAAAGTATAGAGGAACTCAGAGCAGAGTTAGTGCCTGAAATAAAAAAAGAAATTTCTGAATGTTTAGCATCTGAAGTAAAGAATAAAATGCAGAAAAATAAGGAGGAAACCCAGTGCCCACCCATAACAGGTGCAGAAGACCCTAGCTCAGCTGAAATGTATGAGTTGATAGAGTCAGAAGTAAATAAGCAACAGCAGAAAGGTGTAGAATAACTTAAAGGAGAATTAATTTCTGAAATAAAAAAAGAAATCTCTGAATTCATAGCATCTGAAGTAAAGAATCAAATACAGAAACATATGGAGGAAACCCAACATGAAAAAACTCTGCAGTAAAAGAATAAATAGCTGCTTCTAAAGAAGACATTGATAAAAAAAGAAGAGGAGATTAGAAAAATGACAGATTCCTTGAATGGGCAATACAGGAAAGAAATAGATCTCATGAAGTCAAAGAGATATAGAGGAGCTTAAAATCTGAAACACAAGCCTGCAAAACCATTTGAGTGAAAGTGAAGACAGTGTCAGATCTTGAAGACACTGTTGCAGTTAGTGAAAAGGTAAGAAAAAATTTCTGAAAAACAAGTAGGATTCAGGAAAAAATAATTCATCACCTGCAAGATGATGCAAAGATGAACAATGTGAGATTAATAGGCATCAATGAGAAAGATGGAGTCAATATAAATGATATAAAAAGAATATGGGCAGAAGTAATAGCAGAAAACTTCCCAAATATGAGAAAACAATCTGACATCCAGGTCACTCAAGCATACAGAACAACAAATGACTTCAACCCAAATAAAAACACACCAAGACATATAATAGTCAAGATCCCAGAAATCTAGCACAAGCATAACATACTGAAGGGGCAGTCTAAGAGGTACTGAGCTAGTACTTCTAGCTAGAATTATAACTGTTTAACGCATTATAAAGGTATTTTGGTGTACCTGGTAGTAAGCACTGGGCTCTGGAACCCAATTGTGAATTTAAATCACAATCTACATTTTATTAGTCCCTTTTCTTACTGAAAAATACTTTTAACTACCTGAGAAATCTTTAAAAAGAACTACGTAATCTTGCTAAATCTCATATGGATTCACTATAAAATACTGGATATCACTTACATAAGAGGGATAATGAGGGGGAATAAATGATGTAAATTTCAAGAGCTTAAACCTAATGCCTAGTTTATAACAAGCACTTGATAAATGTGAATGCTTATTCTGATGAAGCTAATCTTGTTATGTCATTAGTATATCTTACTATTAAATTATCAATATACTAATTATTAGTGTATTTCATGGAAAGTTAAAAAGTTGCACATTTAAGATTTTATCCAGCAGGGCCAGCCAAGTAGCTCAGTGAATTAAAGCACTTGCAAGCAGGTACAGGGTCCGGTGGTTCCATCCCTTGGCCTGCCATGCTGGCCCTGCCCCCAGGGTGCGCTGAGGTGGCAGTTGAGACTGGGCATGGTGATGTGCACCTGTAATCCCAGTTCTTGGTAGGCTGTGAAAAGGCAGATCCCTATGAGTCTGATCTAGTAATGAGACCCTGAACACCCTGTAGATCCTTCCCTAAAATACAAAAAAAGACAAAAGGATATTATCCAGAATATGCAAACATGTATATGAAAGGATAGAGTGAACCAAATTATGAGATGGCAGTAACTTCCATGAATACATTTCCACAACTGTTTTTGGGTCACTGGATCCCCTTCTAGATACTGGCTTCTTCTTGGGCTTTTTTTTCAGCTCCATGGGATTTCTGAGACTTCAGTGCCTGCCTACACTGTTGTTCCCACACGTTAGGCACCAAAGTTCATCTAACTCAGGGCAAACTCACTTCATCCACTTGTCTGCCTTTGCCCCCATCATCTTTCTCCATGCTGCAGAAGATGGCCCTTGTCTCATGTGGCCCTTGCTACAACCATCTTCAGCACTGCTCTCTTCATAAATGAAATTCTAGGGATCAAATGAATTTTTTTAGGTAAAGTGATCTTCTACACCCTACGTCCTTCCAGCCAAACACGTCTTCTCTTCTACCCTTCAGGCAGCAACGTTGTTTCAGAGTGCCAGAGTAAACTACACAAAAATCAATACCAAAACATATGTAGTGTTTAATCTTCTACCCAGTGCAGTTCAAAAAGTAAATGAAACAACGAGATTAATTTTGAAAATAGATTTCAGAAAACGCAGTATTTCAAAATATTATTGTGTCAACATGTGGTCCACATAAAAAGGAAATAGTTTGGATTTTTTCACTCTCTAAGTCTTTAAAATCTGGTGTGTATTTTGAACTTTTGCCACATCTCAATTTGGACAAGCTGTATTTTGTAATTGTGTTCAGTTGCTACATGTGCCAAGCAGCTAAGGCACTAGACAGTGTAGTTCTAGAGAATAGCTGGTACTAATCATGCTGCCTAAATGAATTCAACTAATATTTTGCATACGAACAAAGAAGACTAGAGTTACAAATTCATCCTACTTTGTCATACATTGGGAAAATATCAACTGTAGAATGTACTCCCTTAGAGACTTCATTTAGGCTACACAAATACAAAAATGAGAAAGGATATTTAGGCACATCCCATTTTAATGCTTGAAGCAGGCGCATGGTGTAATCATTGTTAAATCCCATTTTCTAGCTGAAGGCACTCAGGTTTCATGAGGTTTTCTCATGACAGATTTATAAAATTTGGCCGATTTTTAGTGAAGCTGCAATTCTACACTTTAACCTGTTTCACTGTAGGAAATTTAACTGTTTCACTGTAGTCCATTTTACTTTCTTGTTCCAGGAAACTTCCTCTGGGGCAAAGTGTGCGTGTGTATTGGGGGCCACGATGGGTAGAGTGGGAGAGAAAAAAGGAGAAAAAGTGTAGAAATGTTCGTTAGCTATATGTATGAAAAACATAATGGAAGGATAAATGGCATGGAGGACAAGGGACCCCAGAACTTTTACAACCTTATCTTGAAGTTCCAAGTCCTGTCTTGTGACGATACACATTCAGGAAGAGCTTGGCCCCTGAGCTGTGTCTGCAGCCCCTGCTCATTTTGCAGACTTTTTTCAACTCAAGTTTCTTTTCTCATTCCATGTGTGTGTCACAGAACATCTATGATTAGGAAATTTGTTCTATTTCAGTTAAATTTAGAATGGCTTAAGGGAAGGTTCTCTCTCTAAAGCCTGTTACTGTATAACTGAGATAATCTCAATATTAATGGCTTCATAGAAAGGAAACAGTGTGAAACTACTCATAAATGTCATGTTTTATGCAAAATTTATGCCTGTCACTTAAAATTTGTAATGTATATTGTTAAACATTTATTCAACGTAGTTAACTTATTTTAAGCCACTTCTAGCTGGTATTATAATTCTACTGAGTAGCTAAAATATTTATGCCTTTTCTTTTCCTTTTTTTTGGTATCTGGAATTGAACTCAGGACCTCTCTCAGGCTGCCTTGTGTCACTGAGTTATATGCCTGGCCCCTGTTTATGCCTTTTCTAGCAATAGTCACTTAACATTAGTGCTTTCTAAAACACACATGGAATGGAAATAATCACCTCTCATTTGAAATAATTATAATATCCTCTATAACTAGCTCCAAATTTATGAAATTTAATAATTAAGACATCTATGGTATTGTACTGTATATGCTAGAAAGGAAAGAAAAGGATAAAGACAGTTTGCTTCATTAATTGAAATTGGACTTTTCACATTAAACATATTTTCTGTTTCATAATATCCGCTGGAAGAGTCAAGGGCCAGTTATTCAGTGAGAGTCCAGTCTGGCTTCTGACCAGAGTCCTTAAGACTTCTTGCTTTGTACTCTTCTATCGACCACAGCAAGTGTCACGAAGACAAATTGCGTGGCATTTAGTTTTAATCCCTAAAAGTATATGCCTCTATGAAAACTAATAACTGACAAAAATTAAATTAGCATCGTAGCAGTGTTTGTAGGTATTAAAACAAAAGTGGAGCACACCCAAAGGCAGAAAAGTAAGATTGAGCAACCGTGCGGCTGAGGACTGGTACAGCACAGGAGATTAGCATAGGGCCATACTGTGGAATTAGACAGTCACATTGGGAGACATGACTGGTATTTGAGTTGAGTCTTGAAAAATAAATTAATGGAAGGGGGCATGTAAGAAGCTCACAAGCAAAAGGAAATAATATGCATATGAAAAGCAATAACATTTACAGTCGTCACAACTCTTAAGTCTAGTTAAAATACAGAGGAGACAGAAAAAATATTATGGGACTAAAGCTGGATAGTTGGTATTATTCCAGGACACATATAGTTATGAGAGTCCCAAAGAGCATTTTATTCTCTTGGCCAAGGGGTAAAACTGGCAGTTTTAAAATACGCAACTAACATGCAAAGAGCTCTATGAAGAAAAATGAGTTAGAAAGAGAGCAGATCAAATGCAATGATGCAGTGAAAAATGGTAAGGATAAATGAGACGTATTCCAGAGAGGAATACGTTATTGGCACACAGATTACAGCCCAGGCAATAGGCTTTCTTTGGTAAGAAACATGAAAACATTGCTCTGGAAATAAGAGAGAAATCAATATCATTTAGGTGGATCAGGGAAAATAAGGTAGATTTATGTTTGTCTGAGCAGTACTCATTGTTCTTTGTAATACTGATGACAACAAAAATGGAAAAAGATAAAGAACATAGGATGTTTTGGAAGTAGGAATACCAACCTGTGCTGGGAGCAGTTAGATTTCTATGCAAAAGATGTTGACATTTTATTTATCAGAGTTCTACCCAAACACTCATCCACTTTGGATTAATTGCTTCTAAAATTGTATTTTAAAGTTTGAGTCTAGAGTGAAATAATTTACTAGGTGACCATTTTTCATTTCATGATGTAGTGTCAGAAGGACATTATGAACAATGTGTACTAAGCTGTGTCCTAATTGTAACTGAGAAGAAAAGCCTGGCTTAGTAATAGTATCATTACTATTTCTGAGCATCATTTTAACAATAAGCATCAAAAATTTATTTCTAATGCTTTATGCATTGTGATCAAACTGGCCCTGTGAGCTCAAGCATTTCAGAAAATTCCGTGATAAACACCTTCACAATCAAAGAGGACCATGGCATCAGATTCCAATCTGCCATTTGAACAGGACAAGTTTCCTCATCCATGGCATTATGTTTTGACATGGAAAATGATTTTCTGTGAGGAGTTTCTTGTCTACTCCAGGATGATTTACCTTTACTTTACTAGACTGCTGTAGCAGGCATCGATAACTGGAACAGTAAGAATGGTCTCTAGACATAGCCCAGGACTGCCTAGGAAATGGGTGACTTTCACCTGAAACCTGAAACAATGAAGTAACCACTATGTATTTTAATGCTGATTATTAAATTTTCAAAGTAAGATTTTGCAATTAGATTAATAGAGATCCCCTAAAATGACAACAACTGTGACAAAATGATGACTCGATGGGAAGATACATATATTTTTTACCCATTAGTAAAAACATTAAACTATTCCTTGTATCAATCCATCTAAAATATCTATTCATTGGTGCTTCTTGGAGTTCAGTTTGTTCCAAATTCATGTTGAACACCAAAAAGTTCAAGAACAGATGATAGTTTTCCCATAAGAAATAATGCAAAACCATATCATTAGTCATTAGGTTCAAACATTACGCTCATAAATTCAATTTTTAGAATTTTCACAATAATTTCTTTTTTTTTAACTCCATCTTGATTCTCACAGGTATTCTTTAAGCTTTCCTGGCAGTATCATTTTCTCTGGGACTGTGGTCATGATACTGTATTCAAGTGAAGCATTAAAAAGTAAAAAACGAGCACAGGGGGGAGAGATTCAGCACACTCTAGGGTGTGTGGGCAGGCCTGGCACTCAGACTGGACCAGCACGGCTTTGTATTCATGGTAAGAAGCAACCCCCGACTCACGTTAGAGCTCTACAGGTTTTTTGCCAGTCAGATTTGCAGTTCCATCAGAGAACAGAGTTAAGAACGCCGGGATGATTACACATTCTGCATTTCCACTGTCAAATGGATTTTCCCAAAGCCCAGGTTTTATCAGTGTGTAGCCTGCACCTCCTCTGAGGCCTCTGAACACTAGGGAACGCCAGCCACACTCTCTCTGTCCTGGTGAGGACGGGGTGGAATCTGACAAGTCTTTCCTACCTAGACTCCCATTAGAACTTCATGATCATTGATTTTTTTTAACACCTACAAGACTAAATTGTTTTCTTTAAGAATGGAAAAGAAGGTATTGAAGACTGAGAAACGTTTAATTGGACTGATGATATTGATAAATATTATCATTGATAAATATTATCTCTGGATAAATAAAAATATTGCATACTCAAGCTACTTGTTCCTACCAAAAAAGAAAAGAAAAAAAATGTGATTAATAAAGATGAGTTAAACAAGATCAGGTATATTCAAAATGGGATATTCGTAGATATTTTCACCTTGACTAAACTCTCTGTGATGATATCTGCAATCTAAGCAACTACATCAAGGACAGCAATGCATAATATAAAAACCATGGTTGAAGACTTCTAATCTTGGCCATCTAAATGTGTACATTTATTATATCATCAATTATTATTACACTCCCTTTAAAATATTTAAAAAAAATAAAAGGACAAAACAAGGTTTATTGAAAGCATTAGCACTGAATTATTTGTCCAGTCTTGCATGACTATATTTGTTAATCTGAGCAACAGATCTGAGGACAAAGGTAGTTAATATAGCAACTGTTGTTAATTTTCTAATTCTTGTCTTGAAAATCTGTAACATATGTATTGTTGTATGTTATCCTGTTTCTGTCTTTGTGTCTGCTATTTGTTTTTGATTTTTTTTTTTTTTTCTTGGTGGAACTGGAGATTGAACTCAGGCCCTTGAGCTTGCCAGGCAAGTGCTTATTCAATTTTCTCTCCAGCCCCTGCTTTTGTTTTAACTCTTCAAAATAAAATAAAATACATAAAGATGAATCAATAACAATGTGGACAGCATATTCAATGTTTTAAATGTTCTAAATTTGATCTAAGCTTCTAGTGAAGGTATTCAAATGTTTTAGATCTGAACCCATTCAGTAGGGAATGTTATCACCTGCTTTCAGATTTGGTTTAGGGATTAAAAAATAACAACGGCTAACACTTATCAGTAGTTTCCACGTGCCATGCATTCTTTAAGTGCTCTTTAATGCTGGCTACATATCTTTATTAATATTAATGATCACCAAGTGAAGCAGGTATATTATCTAACAGAAAAAATAGAAGTAATGTGAACTTACATATTCCTAAAGAGATACAAATTTAGAACATTTAAAACATTGATAGCTTACTCCATAAAAGACCTTAAACGTAATTATACACTTTTCCAGTGGACCTAAAAATGTCCGAACTAGAGTTGATTAGCAGTAAAAAAAAAAAAAACAACAAAAAAAAACAGGTCTCTGATTTCAGCTTACTGTGGGAAGAAGCATATAAAGATGATCAACTTACCTAAGTGCAGGAAGAAATCTAAAGTTAAGAGGAGTGGAGGGACCAGTCAACAAACAAACCTTGCTACCCAGTTATTGTGTTTCTTTCATCATTCAGCTGCCTAGATTGAGTAATTTTTGTTTTGTTTTGTTTTTCGTCTCCTTTGGGCTCCCCTCATTCAGACTTTCTTAAATTTCTCCTTATCTCAAATTAAGGTTGCCTATTTCTGCCAGAGACTTCTAAAAACGGAAAGCTGACCAGGTAGATACACTGCTAACGTGTCCTTCACAGGTTTCCTTTGCCCTCTGGGATGAGTTTAAATGCCTCCTTTGGGTTAACAGCATCTAATTAACCTGAAGTATCAATGTCTTTACAGCCAGTAAGTTCATAGTCTGGGATGTATTGGAGATAATCCTTCTATTTGTGTGGAAAGAAACAATATGTTTAATGTTTAGGGCAGTATTGGTGGTAATGGTGAACAAGGGCACATACTTTAAATACCATTTAGAAGGAATAATAAAAAGAAAAATTATATCAAACAAGTGAATAATACACCATATTTTATTTATTTATTTATTGAGGTACTGGGAATTGAACTCAGGACCCTTAGGCTTGCCAGGCAGACTCTGTGCCACTGAGCTCTCTCTTCAGCCTGACAATGTTTTGTTTCATTTCTGGCTGATAAAAAAAACATATTTTTGTTATGCATAATACAATGTTTTCAAAATGCATGCATACACTGTGAATAACTAAATCAGGTCAACCAACAGAAGGGTGAGTTGTATGAGAATGCATAAAAGACGTTCTCTTAACAACTTATAAGCACGCAGTATATCATTACCTGTGGCCACCATGATGTAAACTAGACCACTTGAGCTGATTCCTCACACCTGACAGAAATTTTGTGTCCTTTGACAAAGATCATCCTGACCCATCTCCACCACCCCAATGGGAACCTCATTCCACTCTCCACTTACATGACTTTACACTTGCTTCACATATTAGGCTAAGTAGTGTCTATCTGTCTGGGTCTCCTGTATTTCTTTAAAATTTTCTTTCTTCCAAACCCATTGATTCTGGTAGAAATGACAGAGCTTTCTTTTTAAGTCTGATTGAATGGTATTTTATTGTTCATAGGTAACATATTTAAAGTCTGTAAGCAATGGATTAGCACATGCTTGTAGCACATAGCAATTACTTTCTTTGTGGGAAACTGGTGTGTGTAGATAACACATGTTAATCGTTTCACGTCCCCTACCCTTTCCTCACTATCTTTTGATGCATACCACATTTTAGACAGTACTTCAAGTGAACGTCGTGCATTTATATAAACTGTACAATACTTACAAAACCTAAGAGTTGGCCAAATAGCTCAGTGGATTAAAGTGTCTGCTTCAGCAGAGCACAGAGGCTGGGGTTCGATCCCCAGTGTGTTGTGCCAGTCTTTCCCCCAGGGAATGCTGATATGATTGAAACTGGATGTGGTGGTGCACATCTGTAATCCCAGCTCTTGGGAGACTGAACACAGGCAGATCACTATGAGTCCAATATACTTAGTGAGACCCTGTACTAAAAAATTAAAAGAAAAATCTAATAGCAAGGAGAGAAAAGATACTTGTGTGATAATATTATATATAATTTTAATGAGACAAAATGATATTATACTTTCAAGTTTACATAGTTTTCAACAAGTGCAGTACACCAATAATTGAGTCATGACTGACTATGTTGAGAGAGTGGGAGGAGAATGAAGAATTTACTTGTCCTTGTCATCTTTTGGTGTTTACCACCTGATATTCGCACAGCGCAAAATGTGTGTTTCATCTTCTTTTTTTTTTTTTTTTTGGCAGAACTGGGGATTGAACTCAGGCCCTTGTGCTTGCCAGGAAAGTGCTTATTCCACTGAGCCATCTCCCTGGGCCCAAAATGTGTTTTCAGATTGTGACCAGCTCTCTATTCTAGATAGAAATTAATTTTGTCTAGATGGGTCCTGTATAAGTGGTCTTTGTGGGTGACCTTATCTCGCTTCATTAACTGTAGCATTATCAGTCCACAAATTTTCAGAGCACTTATTCAGGCTTCACACAAAGGACAGGGAATCTCAGTACTTATTCACATTTCTTGTGCCTGCCAAACATTTGCTAAAAGTGATAAATTAAGTCACTGTATTGGAATGGTTTGTCTGTGGGATAAGTGTAGGAGACACCATTTCTTCAGTTTTCCTGGAGCAAATATTAACTTTAAAAAACTATTCTCACTTCAGAAGTTTTTCTAAGGTAGTTGCTCGTCTGGTTGAATAAGGCCTACAGGTTCTGCAGTTTCCTTACTTACCATCCAATGTGAACAGTAAGCTGATTTTGCTCAGACTTCTGTTTTACAGTGCTTTTTCCTTTTTGCTTGCAGTAAAAGTTATTTTAGTATACTGACAAAAAGCAAAGAGGGAACCATGCAGTTATTTTGGTTGATTCCCTGTTTCAATGTTCTAAAGAATTTCTGAAATTGTCATCATAGATGACTGATTTAACATATAATTGATTTGCATGTTCACAATGAAGATTAAATGTTTTGTTCATCTTAAAAAAAGACAAACTCTTAGTATCTGCAAACTCTCAGTAAACTTTCAATGTTTTCAAATGACCCTGTAAACCCCGTAGCAAACCCCAGAAGATGAATTTTAGAAACAGGATCAACACCTGTGGCTCATACCACTCAGAACTCCCTCTGGTGGGCAATGCCACCACCATCATTTTCTTTCTTTATTTCTTTTTTCTCTTTCTTTTTTATTTTTTGGCCCTCTCAGCATGCCTTGAGGGAGGGGCTGGTGCTGCACGTGGTGCCCAGGATGGAGCCGCTGTCCGCTGTGCCTGCCTGAACTTGGGGAAGCAGGCGCTTTAGACCCCTGAGCTGTCTCTCCGGCCCCAGACCATTTTCAATAAGCCTTTTTCAGTCTTACTTCACACCCTGGAATGAACTGTTAAAATCCAGCTCTGTTAAGATCCATGAGCACTTCAGAGGTCAGGTGAGACTCAGTCCGGGTGTCATCAGTGCCTGGCCCCTGGTCCTCAGCTGACTACTATGCACAGACGGGGTTTGGAGTGCAAGCTGGCATCATTTGATGGGCAAGATAACGGTAATCTCCCAGGTACAAAGCTAAAAGACTCAAAGATTTCTTCCCTTAAATACACCAATGTAATCATTTACAGAGTTCCTTGTACATGGATGGTAAACATTAAACTAGAAATTGTAGCTAAAATGTATCTTTCTTGCTTAAATGTATTTGCTGAATATTTTCCATGTTCTGATGACTTCTGGTTCTTATTCTCTCAGTATCGCCTTCTTTGGATTTTCTTCACATCTCTTGGTGACTTGAGTTACTCTTGGCTCAGAGTTACTCTCGAAAGTGTTGGTTTTTGGCTGAATTCTAGCCCTTCTGGATGTCAAACTCAGCATGCAAATTGTTGTTTACTTATTTTGCTTTCTGACTCTTCACAGTGATGTCCATGCTTTCTCCTTTACATCCTCCTCTGCTATGTGAAGATGGAAATCCTTACTCTTTCTTTGACCAAGCCCAAATACATAGCTTTGTCTAGCGTAGCATTTAAACCCCTTCCTCTTGTCTGTAATCTAGGAATCCTGAATTGTGGCTGGCAGAGGCGGGCTTCTAACCCTCCATCTATTAAGTTCTTAATACATTGCATTTTGATAAAAAAAAAAATACAGTTCTTTAAAATCACAGTCACATCAGTGTTCTCTTTAAAATCATCCAACTGCTCCCAATCAGACTCAGAACAGCAAAAAACAAATGTGTTTTGCAAGTTAACAATGAAGAGTAAATGTTTGGTTTATCTGTGGACAACAGTGTCCACACCAGGGAGCAAAGGGTCCTGCATTTAGGGCACTCACCCTTCCCTTCTGCTCTACCCCATTCCTCCACTAGGGAGCAAAGGGTCCTGCATTTAGGGCACTCACCCTTCCCTTCTGCTCTACCCCATTCCTCCACTAGGGAGCAAAGGGTCCTGCATTTAGGGCACTCACCCTTCCCTTCTGCTCTACCTCATTCCTCCACTCTGCTATCTTATTCTCCACCCAATGCAGTTTCTATTCTTTTTTTCCTTGTCTCTTTTGTACCTATCTTCTATGCCGGGGACACTGCAACCTTGTGTATCAAATGGTAAATACTCACTCCTCTTATAATTTTTTGCTCAAAATTTACGGTGTCAAATAATATTTTTTACAAATGAAAGATAGCATCCTGATACATGTATACAACTTTCATTTTACTGTTTCTATTTGTAATCACCTGACATACAAGAGTTATACATCTATATGTATATTCATCAACATGAAACTACTTTTACATCTTCTCTCTAAAGTTCATATAAGGCAGGACATTTTTATTGATTCTATTTTTTGTGAATATCTAATGTAACATCACACATATCATAAAGACTCATAATTATTTTCTTTTTTACTGAAGCTATATAACTGACTGAAATTCTTAGAGAATACAGTGGACCATGACCTTAATTCTTCCCAAGATTCTGGTCACAAAACAAATTTGATTATATTCCTCATTAAAACCCCTTTCTGTGATCAGGGCATTAATAGGATTCATTCTTTCTTATTCTTGTTTTCTTCTATCCTTTCTTCCATCACTTTGGTTTCTTCTTTTCTATTCATTGTTTGCAGTCCTTAAAATTGCTTTGACTTGGTGCTAAGTCAACCTTCTGCAAAGGGTTCCTCGGCCCTTAGCCATGCAGCATTCTCAAATTTTACTTCAGGATGGAAAGGTACAATGACCTCAGCACTGTAAGGAACCTCATAGTCCATGCCTCTCATCAGTGCTTTTGAAACTGAAAAGGGAGACAAAAGGCCAAGTTGTGATTGTGTGTAAGATCTCATTGAAACAAACAAAGGAGACTCCTCAGACAGAAGACACATGAAGGTGAACTCTCAGACACAAGCGCTGACCACTGGTCCTGATACTGGGCCAGATTTCCTGTGCTGCTTCTTACATTCTAGGATGGCACCAGGATTTAGCAAAGTGGAAGATAAGAGTTCCAGAGACAGTCTAGATCTTCAGGTGTGAAGCTTTTAATCAGCTTGATTAGGAAACACAAGCCCTGCCCCCTTCAGCACATGCAGTAGTTTGGTCAACAGTCTTGTCATAAAAGGATGGTGTGGTCACATGACAGCCCCTAGCCCTTCCTTTCCTAGTACCCTTGAATATCTAGGATATGCAATGGTGGATACAGAATGTGGTCTGCAGCCTGATCTGTTCTCCGTACTTTATCAAGAGTGACTTCCTTACTTTGCTGCATCTGGTTCCCATTGAGCAAGGCTTGTTTGTGTCCTCAGCAAGAGCAGAGCAACTGCTTGCCAAGAAGTCCAAGACTCAGAGATCAATCTTGAGCAGATCCATCCTAATGTCTCATTTGGTTTAGTCAACTCTCTCATTTTCCCTCATCAGTTTAATTAGTTGGGAGTAATTAGGTAGCATAGCTTGCTATTAATATTGAAAAATTCCATAAAGACATCTCATCATAAACTGTGTGTTTTTGAGCCAGTGTTCTCAATTCAGTGTTCTGTGTTTTCACGGTCCCTAAATGCCCAAAGACTGACTCCATTCTATGTTTATTTCTCTATGTTTGGATATTTATGGTCTTATTTAAAACATGTAATAACAAATCTCTCTATAGTGGAAACACCCCTTGGGAAGTTACATAGCTATTTACTCATCTATCTATGATAACAACTCTATGGTATCATTCTCACTATCAAAATGAGAAATCAGAGACATGTGACACAGAAACAACTTCACCATAGTTCGGAAGCTAGTAGATTTATAGTGTAAGCTGATTGTTTCTAATCTCACGCCTTTGCATATTGTCTACATCTAGGTCTCATGAACCTATTATGCACCCAAGAATCTATATATGCATTTGATTGTAACTATTTTCTGCTGTTTTCTAGAGGGGCACATTTTCATCAGTGTTCAGCATAGAGAGTCATGATCTTAATTCCTCATTTAAATTGGGGGTTTCCAAATAGTATAAATATATATAAAAATATAATGTTTTTCTTTGCTTTACTGGAGATCAAACCCTTAACTTCACATATCTCACATCTGTGAGATGAGTCATCTATTACAGAGCTGTGCTCCCATTCCAGCTAAAAAATAAATTTGCTAGTGTAACAACACCACTGGTGTAAAAATAATTCCTTAAAGAGCTCAGTATCCTGTTGGTAATATTTGCCCAAATGCCATTAAAATTATACACATCATAATAAAATCTACTATTAAGTGTAGGCTTTTCCAAATATAAAGTAGCTTGGTTGGCCTTTCTCAAAAATAGAATTGCAGAAATGAGCCTTTAATTCATTCTTAGCTCATTTCTCTTCAAGATCTGAATAAGCACTGGCATGTTATGACTAGTAGACTATTGAAGGAATTGTTTTCAGAGGTGTCAGTTTAACCATCTGGCATAGTACTTTAATAGCTTTGATAAGAAACTCTGAAATGCTCACCCGTGATCTTTTCTTGATTGAGGTTTATCCAGTGTTTCTTAATCCTTGATTTGCAGCTCAGGGAAAGCAACTCTGATAATCACATGGAAGCATGTCTTGATTTAAATGACAAGTTTAATGCCTTTGAATTCTGAAAAGGGAGGTAGAAGAAATAAACTGGTTAAAAGATAAGCATGCAGGATTACTGTGTGTTGTATGGACGTTCAGGGTTATTATACCTGTGTCAGAGTAAAAAAAATGTGCATTAAGCTATTAATTTGGATCCACATAAAAATCTCACTGTTCTTTTAACAACAACAACAAAAATATTCTGTCAGTTAAGAAGTCAGGAAGGAACACTCACCTTTTTTTTTCAGTGAGTTCACTCAGTATTTAGAGCATAGTATCATTTAATGCTAGAACATGATTTTATATCAGGAAATAAAATTAGACACCTCCACAGCTCTGGGGTCCCCAGCCAAGGTTCTATAATCATACAGATGGTTATACTGCAAATTTATAAAGACCTCCAAAATAAATTCCTCCTGAATAACCCTCTTATAAAATGTCTCTAAATAAACTTTTAACATTTATTTCAATAATAGCTAAAATGTTTTTATGAATGTGACCATGACATACCATAGACACCATCCATGACTTAGTGGACAGAGCCTTGGCCTGTAGTGCAAAACCACACCCACCTAAGAAGACCAAGTATAAGATCCTTCAATCCCAAGGTCAAAATATCCTGTATGTTGAACCTATGTTCTCATATATGTGCTCCTGAAAAAAGAAGTGTACGGTAGGCAACAAGATGCACTGAATAATTGCTATTCATGATTATGATCTGCCCTACAGTAATATCAATATATTGCTTCATATCATCCTTTGTATTAAATTGCTAATTGTTTGTTTTTGTAGAAACACCCCGAGGACTTTCAGAGTAGCATATGCATGACAGTAAATGCACTCCAGTCTAGTAAGCAAAAGGTGCAGATTTTTTTATAATAAGCACAAAAATGTAGGTTAAATATAGATTGTACTTTAAAGACATGATAGACAAATACATGAAAAAAATCCAGTTACATATCCCATTGTTTCAGTGCATATAGTTGGAATTAATAAACAATCTGCATATGTTAGTATGTGGGCTGCAGATTGCTATAAGCAGTCTCTCTTTTAATATTTAAAGTAATTCTGATAGACACTGTAATACTTATTTTAACATTATGGAGAAACTTTCTTGTACGAAATGAAAGGTAGAGCTGGGTTCTGAATAATGTTCTCTTGAGCCTGATTCCTGGTCTGCTTCTATTTTTCTCAGTTATCAAGAGAATATTAAATGAAACATACTTTGTTCCTAAAATTTAGAGATTCTCTTTGGACCCTTCACTGAAGAAGGGATGAGGGAATAGAAACGGACATTATTATGTATTCAGTTTCAGCAGGTCCATGTAAATGAACTGCAGTAGCCCACCTGAGACAACACTGTCCTAGATTTAGTGATTTAGTGGAACACTGAACAACTAGTCAAGAAAATGATCTGATTAGGGTGGATGATGAAACAGCAGCAAGAGGAATTCCAGCTGTCATTGCTCTTCTACTATTCAGAGTCTATGCTTTGGGGACTTGGGAGATGGCTCAGTGGAATAAGCGCTTCCCTGGCAAGCACAAGGGACTGAGTTCAATTCCAGGTTCCACCAAAAAAAAAAAAAAAAAAAACAGAGTCTATGATTTTTGTCCCAAATGCAAATGTGACATATTGTAGAGTTCTTCCAATTATACAGAGGTCTTCACATCTTTCTATTCTGATCTATTGTTATGTTTTAACTAGACACACATCCAATCATAAAGAACTTTGTGTTTTATTATTTGAAGAACAATGCTTGTATAGTGCCAGTTAGAGATGTTTTTGGTAAACAGAATGTTTCAGTATCACTTGAGCAGTGGAAAGAAAGCTCCTTCTGAGGGCAAAGAAGGCTTAATGAGTTCAAAGTCTGGCTAACGTTTGCCTAGGCAGGCATCACTACTCCAGATTTCTAGATCTCACTTCCTCCTAATTGAATATGAAATGAAATAAGCTATTTTCTTTTCCTTTTTTTGACAAGGAAAAATTAAGATTTATTGAAAGGAAGAGTTAATGTTTATTTCATCATTATCACATGCCTATGTCTGGTAACCTAAGCAACAAATTTGATGATAACATTATGTAATATAACAACCATTGTTAATTTTCTTTTTTAGTTTCAAAACAGGTTAGTAGTATAATTAGAATAATTAACACATTACATTTATTGTCTTTGTATTAGTTGTTCCTAGTACAAGATGCAGACATGATATCTTGTCTAGCCATTATAGACCAACCTTGTTTTTCCCTTATAATTTTTATTTATGTCTTTTTTTGGTACAGGTCTTGCTACACAGCTAGGACTCAGAGTGATCCTTCTGTCCCAGCCTCCCAGGCACAGGGATTACAGCTGTGTACCACCATGCCTGGGTTTGGTGGACAGCCTGGTTTTCCTGGAGTTCTGGTGCCAGCATGGCATGCTGGACCAGGGATTGAACCCAGGTCCTTGTGTATACTAGGCAGGTGCTTATCTGAGCTATCTTCCTGGCTCCAAGACAAACACTTTCAATGACAGAATATCCTATATCTTGATTTTGGTGCCACTTGCATGATTGTGTATATTAATCACATCCTTTTAAAATGGGTTTAGTTTACAAATCATATTTCAATTAAATTTAAGAAATGAATTACCTACCTAGTATGGGTATCTCCAAACTAGAGTTATAAACATTATTGGTTTCTGTCATCATTGACAGACTTGTTAGAAATATATATCTATATTTGTCTATCTATCTATCTATCTATCTATCTATCTATCTATCTATCTATCTATGTATCTATCTATCTATCTATCTATCTATCTATCTATCTATCTATCTATCTATGTATATTTACTTTCACAAAATTGTTTAATGGAAATTTATACTTTAGTGAGAAAAAATACAGTGAAATACATCTCACGAGAAAAATAATATTTCACTGTGGGAATGAATCAAGAATTAGATGCAAAAGATGCCACACTGAAATATTGTGCTCAGGCACTTGAGAAAATATATATGCAAGAAATTATTGAAAAGTGAACTGAAGAACTTTAAAACATCAAAATGGCCAAAGAATATGATCAATCAGGTTTATGTAGAAAAAAGGTGGTACCTATAAATATTAGCATTTTGATAAATTTAAAGGATTATTGGATAGCTCTATGCAAACAAAGGTTAAGTATCACTCCAGAAAGCATATTCTGAAAGATTTAAGAAAATCATTCAATGTTTAGAATGGGAAACTATTATTAAAAATATGTTAAAGAGTTCCTTAAAATCTGGGCTGTACATAGTTAAGATAAGTATGCTGTCAAAGACAAATAGGGATCTTTCAAATGATAAAAGAAATATTCATCAACATGATATAATAAACTGAAATGTGTAAGAATCGAGTAAAGCTTTTAATACTGCATGCAGTACGAACTGTGAGAACAAGATGAATCTATACAAGCCTTAGGGACCATCAGTCAATAATTGCTGTAGCACATACAGAAAAAAAATAAAGCCTATTTTTTGAATGATCTCAGGAAGCAAATTTATCTAAAATATCTTTTTATAAACATGTTTCCAAAAATGGCAGGTTTTTCTTAAGCTGCGCAAAACATTCACTAGAAAAGATAGTATACAGATAAATCTTAATCATTTTGCTATGATTTAGTGTTTTTCTTTTCAGACAAGAATGACATTACCAAAGAATAATATTAATACTGTTAATGATAACAAATGAATCAACAGATTTGATAATAACTCACAGGCAGTGTAACTGCAGGAACTTAGAAAGATTTTGGACTGAATAATAAAGTCTGCAGAGTATTTTTAAACTAGTGCTTAAAAGACAATGAATTGCTTTAGGTGACTGTTAGAAAAGAGTTATGATTCCACATTTAAAAATAGTGAATATCTAAACACAAGTTAACTAAATGGCAGCAAAAAAAAATAGAAGAAATCAATAATATAAAATAACCCCTGACAAACATATTTATAAAAAGCCATAAGTTTGTACACAGAGAAAATTAATAAAATTGCATAAACATTAGTATTCTAGTTTCTATGCTTTGTAAATGGAGCATGAAGGGAACATTTATTAAGCTATGATTCTGCAAGTAATTTGAGGGGAGACAGTGGGCAAATCTTGTTTTTGTTTTAACTGGCAGTTTTTTTCTTTTTTCTTTTTTTGAATAGCTCAAAGCTGTGAGCTGGAACAATTGAAAGATTTTGTACTCCTGTGTCTTCAGCTTGACACTGGGGACCAAACCAGGGGGAAGCTGGCCTGGCTCACACTTCTAACTTCACAAAGTGAAGTCTGAAACAGTTTACACTCAAGAGTCAGCTTCAGGATTTTTTGTTTGTACTATGTCTCCTAGATGATCAATTTAAAAAAAATTATTTTCTTCTTCTTGTTCTTCTTGTTCTTGTTCTTGTTCTTGTTCTTCTTCCTCTTCCTCCTCCTCTGCCTTCTCCTCCTTCTTCTTTGATATGGTGTCTCACTGTGCAGCTGCAGCTTCAACTCCTAGTGATCCTCCGGTCCCCACCTCCCCAGCACTGGGGTTCCAGATGTGCATCACCATGCCTTTTTCTGGGGCCCGCACAGCATGCAGTACCAGGCAACCAACTCAGGTCCTTTAGCTTGCCAAGTAGGTGCTTAGAACACCAAGATATCTCCCCAGCCCTAGAAGATCATTGCTTTCTCTGTCCCAAATGAATTAGAAAAAGTAGAAAATAAATCCAGGAAGAAAATTATAACCACATGAAAATAAGGAAGCTGCACCAGTCAGTTGGCTAGAAAAAATGTTAAATGGCAAACAGTGGAGTTATTGAAGCTGTGATGCAGCACGTTTAATAGGATTAATTTGCAGACAATGGATCTAATCTAGATCCTGTGAAGAAATTAAGGAGGGACTAGTTCTTTGAGAAGCCCTTTAAAGGAAAGAGCACTTGTACGACAGTGATGCTACCCGGTGCTGCAGTCACTCAGAGAGCATTCTGTTTTCTTCAGGGGAAGTCAATGACAAAAATCTGGCCCATCACTTATGCAGGTGTGAGTGTGCTGAAGAAAAAAAGTTAAGAATAAAAACGAATTGCAGAAAAGACGTGTTTTAGAATATCATATAGGGAAGATAGAAGAAAAAGGAGAGAGGGCATTGAAAGGAAAAAAGATCGTGAAATGGTAGAAGCCAGCAAATACGGTGGAAGAGTAAGGACAAGAACGGACTCAATTCTAACTGGAGGTAGACAGCCTATTTTTAAAAATATGCATCCAGTAATTGACATTGTGCATACCTATGTGTTTAATTCTGTTTCCTTCCTAAGAAAAAAACAGAAGGAATCCTAGCAGATCTTTGTTTGGCAATAATATGACAATAAAATAATTCTTTTTTCAAATTTTCATTCTTTTGCTGAGCTACATATGATTAACACTGGAATATGCTCAGTAAATTTTCTACAATAAGTATACAGGTACAGGTTTTTCTTTTCTTTTTTTTTTTTTTTTTTTCAGAACCAGGGATTGAACTCAGGCCTTTGTGCTTATCAGGCAAGCGGTTATTCTACTGAGCTGTCTCCCCATCCCCTAGTGTCAGCTTTGAACACTTTTAAATAAAATGTGAAGGAAATGATGTGTTATATTGCTAATTAGCAAATACAGTATTTTATATTCCTAACTTTGAGGCTAATTGCAGCCACCATAGTTCTATTTGTCTTTTGTTTTTTATTCATGATTTTGTACATTCTAGAAATATTTAATTTCCTGTTTTGTGTTAACACATCAAAATATAGAAGATGTGGACTCAATGAAACATTTGAATATTAATAAAACAGTGTTAACTACAAATAATAGCTAAAATAGGAATTTCTATCTTCAGTTTGTATTCTAGTACAATATTACTTATTTCTTTTTGTTTTATATTTATATTTTTTATTTTTTAATTTTTGTTTTATTGAAGTACAAATATCAATGAGGCAGTTTTAAGATACCTTGACAAGATGGATTTGATAAATTAATACACTGCAAACTTTTTTCATAATGTTTTGGTATCATATAAGCTGCATACATAATATTATACTTGCAGACATTATTATACCATATGTCTCTTATCATTAAATAAAGAGAGTGTAGCTGTTTGCATATCTTATTTTTTATACCTGAAAAGATTCAATAATTAATACTTTCTACCTTGTTATTTTCCTAGTGGTTGTCTGTAGTACTAGAAGCTGACAAAATATCCTGTCCAACCACCATTAGTGCAGATCTTGCCTCTCATAGAATTATGTAGAAGCACGGCGTTATCTATCCCAACTGTACTGTCCATACACACACATCATGATTCTTCCTTTCTATACCCCTTCCTTTGTCTACACCTGTCAAAGATGGGCACTCCATTGTCATTTCCATCAGAACCGTGAGGAGCTACTTTCGCTCTGGAGTTTAAAAAGATATTCAAGTCAACAACACTCCAAAAAAAATAATACTTTAAAATATAGACTATCGAGCTGGCCACATAGCTCAATGGACTAAAAGGGCTGCTTAGGCATGTGCAGGGGCTGGGGTTTACTCTCCAGGGTGCCTTGCTGGCCCACCCCCAGGGAAGGCTGACACTGCGTTTGAGACTGGGCGTGGTGGCCTGCCTATAATCCCAGTGTGTGGGAGGCTGAAAACAGGAAGATCATTAGGAGTCCAAGCTGCATAGTGAGACCCTGTACCAAATACATAAAGAAAAAAAAAAATAGAAGACCGAGATTAGACGTATTCAACCATGGTTTTTCTATTACACATTGCTGTCCTCAATGTAGTTGTTTAGATCACAAATATCAGCATACAGAGTTAGACAAGGTGAAAATTCTAAACATCAATTGTTATTTAAAAAAAAAAACATTAATAAAAATGATTAGTGCAATTATCTTGGCCAACCTGTATATATGTTTGCATGTATTTTCCCTGTTCATTTTCTCCTTTCACTCATCTTTAAGTTCAGCTTCTTTTCATTTTACTATATTTATTATACCTTTCAGGTTTTATCTATTCCTTTAGGTTCTTACACTAGGGAGACAACATAATATTTATACATGTGGGTCTGATTTATTTCACGTATGGAGTATAGCCTCCATTTGCATCCACTTGCCTGTAACAACCTCAAGTTTTTCTTTCTTTACAGCTGAATAATACTCCATTGTATAAAAATGCTACATCTTTTTCATCCATTCCTCAGGTGATGGGCATTTTAGTTGTTTCTAAGATTTGACTATGATAAATTGAGCTACTATATACGTGGGTGTGCATGTATCACTATAGTATGATGTTTTCAGTTCTTTCAGGAAAATACTCAGAAATGGAATAGCTGGATTGAATAGGATTTTTCATGAAGTTCCACATTGCTTTCCACAGTGGTTGTACCAGTCTACAAAAACAGTTAAAAAAAAAAAAAAAGTACTAGAATACAAACTGAAGATAGAAATTCCTATTTTAGCTATTATTTGTAGTTAACACTGTTTTATTAATATTCAAATGTTTCATTGAGTCCACATCTTCTATATTTTGATGTGTTAACACAGAATTTCACTAAACAAAATGATAAAAATTTAATAATAGTTGTTATATTGCATACTGTTGTCTTCAAGTTAGTTGTTCAGATTACCAGATACAAGCATGCAAAATCAGTCAAAAAATGTTCAAAACACTTTCAAAACAGGAAAAAGTATTTAGCAAAACACTTTCAAAACAGGAAAAAGTATTTAGCAGTAATTGTTCCTTTCTGTTAACCAGTAGTATTCAGCAGTACAAATATCCAAGCTGTCCTGTGTATGTACATTTATATTTTCCCTTTCTTTGTCTGTTCTCCTTTCTTTTATCCATACTCCTTCCCTTTGAACATTTTACTTCCCTTTCACAGTTTCTATTGTACCTTTCAGATTTCATTTAATTGCCTTTTCATTCTAACAAGACAATATGATATTTACACATGTGAGTCTGACATTTCATTTATGAGTATGTTCTCTGGTTGCATCCATTTACATATGAAATCATAGTTTGTCTTTCTTTACAGTTGAATTCTACTCCATTGTATAAACACACCACATCCTTTTAATCCATTTCTCAGTTGATGGGCATTTAGATTGTTTGCAAGATTTAACTATGATAAATTGTGCTGCTATAAACATGGGGACACATGTATTGTTGTGCTATGAAGTTTACAGTTCTTCTGGAAAAATACCCGGGAGGAAGCATCTGGTTGAATGAGAGCCATCATCCTAGTTTTCTGAGTAATCTCCACACTGATTTCCATCGTGGTTGTACCTTCTACACTCCCCACAGTGGAGACGGGCTCCTTTTTCCCTGCAGCTACTCCAACATTTGTTATTGGCTGACTTCTTGATGTTAGATATTCCTTCTGGGGTGAGAGAGAATCTCAGTGTTGTTTTAATTAGCTTTTCTCCAATAACTAATAATGTTGAACTTTTTTTTTTTAAAGTGTGTTTGCTACGTGTTCTCATTCTGCAGCTTGGACTCATTGTGAGCCTCCTGTTTTCAGACCCCCTATCGCTGGGATGATAGGCATGCACCACCACAGCTGATCTTGGTGGCCTGACTGGCTCAGTGTACCCAGAGGTGGGGCTGGTGGCATGTGGTGCCAGGGATCAAAATCTGGTCCCTGAGCTTGCCTAAGCAGGTCCTTAGTTAGCGGAGCTATTTTGCCAGCCCCGAATATTTATTTATTTATTTATTTGCCATATGTATTTTTCCTTTGAACATGAGAAGTATATATTCATCTCAAATGCCTTTTTTATGGGTTGTAGAAACACTAAATTGAGTAGAAGAGAAAGGAGGTATAAATCTTGAATACAAATTCAGGAGTCCATGAACAAAAAACAAACCGTGGAAAATTCTTTGAAATAATCAACACCTGGGATCTCATATTATTGAAATGTTTTTGCACAACACGAGAAATCACTAGCAGAGTAAAAGTGAAAATTCATGAAATGGGAAAAGATTTCAACCAATTGTCCCTCAAATAAAGGACTTCTATCTATCTAGAGCATTTTATTTCTTAAAAAGTATTTTGTTATTTCTCTAGAAAGACAGACATGGGTTAGAAAGCTCTAGCCCTTCCTGAACACATTGTTCTTTTCTGTATTGCAGAACTAACCACAATTTTGTTTCCATTTGCTTGAGAGGCCCACTTAATGCCCAAGATAAAAGTCTGTTTGCCATCTAAGTATTAGCAAAGTCTGACCTGGCTTAGCTTCTGAGATCAGATGACCGCTGAATTTGATCACATGCAGAATGACATGGCCATGGACATCGGGACTGCACAGATGTGGAAGAGGAGGAGGCTTTGCAGAAGCTGGAGAAAGATAAGTGATCAACATGTGACATACACATGTATCCAAACAAGCTGAATACAAGCATCATATATCCCAAACATGTTCTAACACTTTAAAGAAAGCTTTCTAATCTTTGTAAGTTCAGTACCACAGACAGATACATAGTACACGTATTATGAATGGAATTAAATTTTGCTCTTTATTTTTTATTGCTCACCAATTTTATGCCCAGTAGTCTCAATATTACACTATCTGTTGTTACTCCAACATGCTTTGGTAGTTTTATGAAGGAATGTTTAAAATCAAATTTGAATACATCTATTAGTATACATAAAAGCATTTTATTTTGTCACTTAAAGTTCAACATGCTTTTCTGATCCACGTTACATTTGTGGAACTTATACTCATGTGCCATAGATTTAAAGGAAAGCCATTTATACTAACAAAATAACCATGACCAAACTACAATGCAAATTCCCTCAGGGACAATAGAGTCAACTTCTAATTCACTCTTTGCCTAATAAATACATGATCCTTAAATCTGAGAGGTGATCTACTGTTAAACTACTTCTGTAGAAACAGATGGGACCCTTAGATAGACTTAAGGACCTGGGCCCTTTGTGAGGGTAGATAAAACGCAGCCTCTGTGTGGCTGTGAGTAGCACACATTTAAAGCAGTGGTGTGGTTTTCTCTTCTAAAGTGACAAGTGGATGGTTTAGCACCTTCTTCTGGGTGGGAATACTGTCCCTCCTTGTGCAGTGCCATGGTTCTCTAAGTTGCCTATTACTATGCAGTACCCAAATCCCTAGCAACAAGTGCAATATACAATCAATCAAGTACTGAAACTCAGTGGGGTCCCCTCACCATACAAAACAGGAGCAAAGCCCCAGATTTGCCTGTGACCTAGATCTGGGTTCCCTCATTCCTGTGGTGTGGCTTTTGTACCCTTTCACCTTGTAATGTCTAAAATAAGCTATTTTTGTTTTACTGGCCTGTTGCCTCCTATGTATTTATTTATTTTTGAGACAAGGTCTCACTATGTCTTCCAGGCTGGCTTTGTACTCACTGTGTAGCCCTGGCTGGCCTTGAACTTGTGATGAGTCTCCTGCTTCAGCCTCCCAAGTGCTGGGATTACTGGTGTGCCCCGCAGCACAAGACTCCTTCTTTTTATGTCGGAGAGTGAGATAGGCTCAGGAACACAGGCTATGGGTGTTCAAGACACCAAGGCCACTAGATGTGACATTTCTAACCCCCTAAATATTGAGTTCACTGAAATGAAGTCAATTTTAGCTTCAAGCATAATGATAAATTTATTTACAGTAGGCTGTGTGTGTAACAGATGGCTAGAAAGTCCTGTGAAAATTTAAATGTCAACTCCCCCAGAGCCACGGCAAGCCAGGACCAGGATACCACCGCATTACACACACAAAAAATGAGTTAATAAATTAAAGTATTCTTATGATTACATAATAAATAATTTTGTAATTGCAAGATAAGGAATTGTAGGCTCTTCCAATTATAGGACAAAAAGAATCTTGAGCTCAAAGAAACAAATTATAAGCACTGCATATTATAAACGGCTCAAAATTATTTTTTCACTGAGATGATGAGTAAGAATTATTTTATCTCAGTTTTTTACAACAGATGTTTCCTTAAATAAATGAAATTACATGGAATATTAAAATGAGTGTTAGAAAGGTACCCATACCTTTTCCTTCGAGGTCTGCTTCTGATATATCAGTTATAGATCTTTTGTAATTTATCTTTGCTCCATTTTCTTCTCCTTCTTTCTTTTATTTCCCTTTCAATATGATTTTCCTGTTTTATAGTAGAGTGGCAATATAAATTCATGCAAATGATTGTGTGCTTGATATCACTGTTATAAGAGAAGTGACAAAAATATCTTCCTGGTGCATAACCTATGATAGACACATCTTTGCACACTCGGACTGTGGTGCAGGAATTTCCATGTGTAAATAGCTCAATGATTAGTGGGTGAAAGGGATCTACTTATGTTTATGACTTAGAAGAGTATTGTACAATGGAATTTTAAGAGATGCCGCAAATTTTTATCAAAGTGAGTCTTTCCTTGAAGAAAGTGGTATTGTCAGCTGTGATTGTGTCCCTTTTATTTTTTTGTTTTGTATTTTAGGACAGTGTGTACAGGGTGTACAGGGTCTCGCTGCATAGATTGGACTCCTAGTGATCCTTCTGTCTACAGCCTCCCAAGTGCTGGGATTACAGCACGCGCCACCGCGCCCAAGCTCAATCACTGTCTCAGCCTGCCCCTGAGGTGGCACAGCTCACCAGGGGATTGAACTGCCTGGTCCCTGTGGCTGCTTGCAGGCAAGTTAATGCACTGAGCCATTTGGCAGGCCCGTGTCACCTGTTAAGAGCTGGAGCTGCCTCTGTTCCAAAGACTGTGTATGGAGACGTGGCACTGGAAGCCCGAGGCACAAGAGAAATGCACGGCAGAAGTTCACATTCCCTAAGCGCGTCTGCTCACCGCCATATGGCTGTCTATGCCCTAACTGACACTAACTATACACCTCATAAGCATGCTTTTCAATATCCACCATACACCACATAAGAATACTTTTGGCAAATTTTTTTCCACTGGCCTATCTTCATATTTGTCATGAATTACTGTAATTGGAGTATTTTATTATAAAAGTATATAGGCAGAGGTTCTTTTGGAATGCGTAAATGGAAGCACCAATGTAGCACAGGCAAAATCAGTGTTTCTTCCCTTTCCTCTGTGTTCCTACCTTATCCAAGGTTATGGATATTTGTGGTAAAGACAGTCATAGTAACTAGTCTTCCTAAGAATTAATTTACAGCTATCCCTCTTTAATGTAGTATTTCACTTTAGGAAAAATAAAGAAAAAAGGTACAGCAAAAGAAAAGAAACTAGCTGGGTCACTGGGTCCATTTTTTCTGCTTCTTGATGGGAGATCCTGACAGAAACATCCAGCTTATGCCATCACTGAGGAGACCCAGGTTCATACAGAGCAAGTATCTGCTGGATTTTCTCACATCTCTCTGCTTTATAATAATATGCCCAGTCTTAAAGGAAATTGTCTCCTGTCTGTCTTCCATTTGTACAACCCTAGTGCAGAGAATTTTGGCCACAGTCTTAGCAGTAGAATTCAGTCCAATAGTGGGGGAGATGGGAAATACTTTGTCTTCTTTGTTTCAGAGAATGAAGAGCAATTCTTTGCATTGGAGAAAAAACATCTCAGCTAAATGCAATACTACTGCCTACATGTTGGGGCCTTGACAGGGAGGTGCATTAGAAAGTTCTAGCATTTACTGACCTGTTGCCTCAAATTTAAAAATAACAGAGAAAACGAATTCTCCTTTCCTATGAAGTTCTTAAAGTACAGAACATTCTCTCTTTCTGCCTCTGAAAGTATAGAAGAAAGTTGGTTTTTCCTGAGAAGTTTAGGAGTTCTCATAATGTATTATAACCTTGTATCTTTCATATGGTTTTTAGTTTGTTTATGTGGTGGAGTCCCAGATTTTCTTTGTTAAATATTATATGAAACACAGTATGTTACATGAGATGTTTCTATTTGGAACATGCAGTATATGAAGAGCGCATTCCACATGCGTGTCCTGAAACTGTTTGCTCATCTAGCTGTTCTATTAGAAAGGACCAAGTGTGACTTTTATTTTGCTTACTCTGGGAGATCCAGAAGTACAGGGAGTTTATTACTTCTTCTCATAATAAACTCCTCCATTCCTATTACTACAGGCTAGAATTGCATTAAATTTCTTGAGCTGCCACATGAGACTGTCAGCTTGTATTAAACTTATGGTCACCTAAAAGAACCAAATATTTTTCACACAAGCTACTGCCGAGTGTCATTTTCTTCGAACCTTGATTTTAGACCATCAACCTACTATTATACATTGGTGTGTTTTATTATCATGCGTTCTTCTGTTATTTCATATTTCTCTTCCAATCTATCACTTACATAACTTTTTAAAAAAAATTTAACATATATATTACAGTTTTTCATCCAGGTTTTTGCTAAGTGTGTTGGAATGACAGAAGGCCACTGGCCAATTTCTGAAACAAACTTTTAAATATCTATTTCCTTTAACCTTTTCACTTTCAGTAAATTATTTTTCACCAGGTGCAAATGCATCTAATGAGATTAGCTATCCTTTATTACAATATTATATTATTTTTAAAAAATTGAAGATGGTTTGAATCTTGTCATAGTATTTGTGAAGTTAAGCAATACTTATTTGTTTGTTGATTTATTTGTATTTGGTACAGGGTCTGACTATGCACCTTGGATTTACAGTTAGCCCCTTGTTTCAGCCTCCCCAGCACTGGGATTACAGGAGCATGCCACTATGCCCAGTCTCAGTGGCTGGCTCAGAGTGCCTGGGGATGCGCCAGTGTGACACGGTGGTGCTGGGGATCAAACCCTGGTCACTGCGCTTGCCCAAGTAGGTACTTAGTCCACAAAGCTATCTTGTTGGCTCATACTACTTGTAAAGAAGAATAAAAAATAAGAGCAAAGTTCTTGTAAATGGGGTTAGGAGGAGGGATTGAAGGAAGGTTAGGGGAATTGTCTCTGATGGACATGATCATTATGCACATCTAAAGCATACCAATAAGATGTTTGAGAAAAAAAGAAAGACAAATTAAAAATAGAAAAATGAACTGAGTCTCCTGTATTTTCATACAACCAATGAGTTCATGGTGTTGTGTGGTGATCGCATTCTACACATTCAACCTTGACAGCTGACACAGGTTTTAGCTGTGGTTCAATGTCTGTCAAGCTCACTAAGATTTTTGTAGGTGTTATTTTTCTTGATTTTTATATTACAGCGTCTCCCTGGGGGTTTTGTTTCATATTCTGCCAATCTTCCCAATCAAAGCTCTTGTATTTCAAATGCAGATAAAATTGAATGACAGCGTCTGGAGTCAGCACCTGTTTATGTGATGTCAAAGCTCATTGAAGACTAGCTGCCCAGTAGCCCAATGAGTTGGGGTTGAGTCAAATGTGCTTTCTCCTGAACTCTGCCTCCCTTCATACATAATGCAGTGTAATGTCTTAAAATGCTTCAAATCATACATTTCTCTTACTTCTCTGGACAAATATCTGCCACCAACAGCAATTCTAATATTTATGCAGTGTGTGTGTGTGTGTGTGAGAGAGAGAGAGACACACACAGACAGACAGAAAGACAGAGAGAGAGAGACAGAGTCAGAGACTAAGTCAGATGCAGAGGTAGAGTTAGAGACAAAGATGCAGACAGAAGGGGACTGAGATAAAGGAAGACAAATGGGAGGAAATGGGAAAGAAAATAGAGAGGAAGAACAAAGTGGTAGGAAGGTAAGGGGAGGAGAGTGAAAAAGGAGAAGTCCACGTGCAGTGCCACATACACTGTCTGTATGGCCAGACACCCTTACTTGAGCATGGCACATTAGTTCCATGAGTCGTTTTGGACTATAGGTTTATGCTCTGTGGCAATCTCCTCTTTTCCAGTTGATGAACTTGTACAATCCTTACTACTGTGCTCTTGGCCTGTCTTGGCGATTTTCTGCTTATTCTCTAACCCAGGACCCTTCCTTACTGTGTTCTAAGTTGTTTATTGACCTTGCTGAACATCCTAGGGATCTTTCACAGGCTTAGATGTGCATCTACCATTTGTCATCATAATGAAGAGACACTGGGTATTGGCTCATTGGCTAAGTAGGGGACAAATGTCTCAGAAATTCAAACCTCTTTGCTATATGCTTTGCTACGGCTAAACATTTAGACTACTTAGAACGTCCTTAGATCAGGAAAACTTGGCAGTTCTCTTCATGAAAACATTTTCGTCCGGAACAATGGCTGGCATGTAGCTAATTCCTTCTCCCCAGCATGGGCTCACCAGTTCTTTTCCTGATGATTTTTTCTAGTCTCTATATTGCTACAGTTTACTTCACCCCAGGATGCTTTCTAAACCTCGAATCACTTATTGCATAATGTTCAACATGGTGCTTAGAATTAAGTGGAGGTCCCCACTCGAAAGGCCTCATCTGCTGCCATCCTGAAACTCACTTCTCTGTTCTCATAGAGGAGATATTTATGTCTCAATCATGATTCCCAGGGAAATGCTGCTACATATTTTCTTCTTCAATAAGATGTATGTAATTCTGATACAGAAAACACATGGCTGTTCCATCACATAACTGTTTATTAAATACTTGCTACTTGTTAGACATTCTGTTTGGCAATACTAGGAAAAATAATAAACTTTTTGGGGACATTCTGTAACTCAAGGGAATGAGATTTTATTAGTTGTAAAGTATCCTAATTTGAATCATTCATAAAATCATATTGCATGAATTAATGAATGTTTGTTGAGTGACTGATTTCAAATTTTAAAATCTATTTCTGCAAGAACTATGTGCCCCAGTATCTGGGAAACAATTATCATCTGGGAAATAATTGACAACAAATTGAGCAGAAAACAAAAAGTTTCCTAAACTATTTAGAAGAAGTTCATGGTTTATAAGTCTTAGAAAACCTCATACTAGTTGAATTTAGTCACTAGCTTTTAATCTACTGACATTTCATCTAGGTTTTTCTATGATTCTTTTAATTTTATTTTTTATTTATTGGATATGGTGTCTCACTATACAGTTGAGACTCATAGTGATTCTGCTATCTCAGCCTCCCCTTTGCTGGGAGTATAGGTATGTGTCACCACATCCAGTTCTGGGGCTGGCATGTCATGCAGTACCAAGGGATCAAACTGGAATCCTTGCACTTGCCAGACAGGCCCTTACACCACGGAGTTATCCCTGACACCCTATCTATGATTATTTCAAAAACTCTAGCAGTAACATTAAAAGTCTATTATTAAAATAAACATTTGGGGAATTTTTACAAATAAAAGCATTTCAATGCTCAAAAGAAGAGCACAGATTAGTGTTGATGTTAACTACGAGACAGAGAAAAAGATCACTTGCCAACTCATATCTTAGAATGAAAAGATTTATATCAGCTTATTTGGGTGTCAGATGTGGTATAATCTCATTGGCAATGTACTACAGAAGACCTGACATTACTATGATCTCTTGGAAATAGGCCTGAAGTATCTCTGCATATTGCTTTCATGCAAAAAATTAATAATAATAATAATTACCTTTGTTACAGTTGTGCCTAAGACTAGAACTGAGATAGATACATTTGCTCCTGGGGGGTCTGGTTTGATCTTCACCTTAATGATGACACACTCCCCATTTGTTTCAGCAGCTATTTCTTTTGGTTGGGTGATTAAACTAATTGAACTGTGGCTATCTCTGGAGGTTCAATAAAACTATTCTGTCTAAAGCCCTGATTGTTTGAGACAGGTTACAGGAAATACGTCTCCCACCAATGAGTCTGAAGGCCACATGATTCTGTACGGAAACTGCCCGCAAGGCCACTTATTCTCTTCCGTCCCTTTTTTTTTTTTTTGTCATTTCATCTCCTTCCTTTCTGTACTGGTCTTTCCAAGAGTGTCAACGTTGTCTATGTCCTATCTGTTTCAAAACTGTGCAGCAGGCAGGTCTTGACTCACAGGTGATAATTTGCCAACCCCGTAATCTGTATTAGTATCATCCATTAGAAATTAGTATTTTTATTCTTGAATTTAAATAGAATATTACTTGTGTATAAAGCAAAGTATATCAAATTACATTACAATCATAGATAATTGTAATGGAGCAAAAAAACCTTTCAAAAATTACATACAATTTATTTATATATTCTTTTTGCTAAAGGAGATCATGCCCCCATGAGCACCTCTATCGCAAATAGTTCACAGATCTGGCTTCACTAAAAAATGTATCTGTACCTGTATCTGCTTCTGCTTCTGTAGCTATGTCTATTTCTTTACACAGAGGTGTAGAATAAATGACTTTTATTTGCATGATTATAGCACAGGCTGAATGATGGGATCACGTGACAACCATTTCATTTGCAATATTCCCAGGCTGCTCTGCCTTCTCTGGTCTGTGCTCTAGTATTTATGCCTGACCATATGCTGGCTGAATTGGGCTGTACTTTCCCTCTTCCCAGATTCTAGTTTTGGGTTGATAAAGTCTACAGATCAATGGCAGATTTACACATGCTGTTTGTCTACCTGGTGCTTATTCAAAACAACTACTTCTCACAAAGTGGACACTTGATAGCAAATGTGTTTATTCATTCTGCTCTAGACAGATCCCCTGATGCTATCTTTCTACTGCCCGTAAATAATTCTCTGGTCTAACAGCAGTGGAAATCTGAGGCATTTTTCATGTAACCATTAGGTGCTTTCCAATCCAGATCCTTTCTGCGTTAGAGGCAGCTGTGGATATTTGGAAGTGCCTTGCTTAGAAACGAGTATAGATATTTTTTGATTTCCTAGTATATTCCAATTCCTATTTATTTTTCCCCACACTATACATCACTTAATCATTGTAAACAACCTATGGTTGGGCACTTGGGATTTTTTGAATGAGACTGGAAGTGAAAGAATAGAATTATGCACAGAACACCATGGAGCTTCTTATGTTTGATATGCAGCAAATGGGTAGCTGTGAAACATCTTAATGAGGACCAGAAATTTTACCCTAGAATCGGAGACAGGAGAGTTTTTCATGCTGAACTGCACTCAGGCCAGCTACAGTGACTTGCCGAGTTGCTTACTTGTCAAAGCCCTTTCTATGTGTGAAACTGCTTAAAACAGCCATAAAGATGTTGCATGTAAAATACTTCCTAGAGTTCCTAGTTGAGTGCCAAGTGAATATTAGTGGCTATCATAAAGGTAGATTCAACAAACAAATCCTTGTGCTGCTGAATTTGAGCCACACAAAATGTAGGATTTCTTTAAGTTGGCTATTATAAGTCCATGTATATGCATATGTTTTGAACATTGTATTTGGAAGAAGTTGAAACCCTTCCTTCAATTTTTGGTCAAATTCCAAATGTTGGTAGAGCCAATCAACTACATTTGGATGTAATATATTGGCCCAAATAGGTTGAGAATAAAGCCAGGCGTGGTGGTGCAGGCCTGTAATCCCAGAACCAGGGAGGCAAAGGCAGGAGGATTGTTGTGAGTTCAAAACCAGCTTGAACTATAAAATGAGCTTAAGGCCAGCCTGAACTGCATAGTGAGACCCTGTCTCAAAAAGAAGACAAAAAGAAATAGGTTGAGAACAGATGGGTGCACTGTATAAACTTCATACTGCCAATCTGAAAACAAGAAGATGTTTTTTCTTCGTTTTTGTGTATGTATTTGTACAAAGCCTCACTATGCAGCTTGAGCTCACAGTGGTCCTCCGGTTTCAGCCTTCCCAGTGCTGGGATTACATGTGTTGCATCACCACGCCATTCTTGACGGCTGGCTCAGCATGCTCTGGGGCAGGGCTGATGTGGCATGTGGTGCTGGGAATTCAATCCCAGTCCCTGCACTTGTTTAAGTATTAGACCCTTAGTCTCCTGAGGGGAGAAACTACTTAGTGCACATAGTGAGCAAAAGGGACACAGACTGGATTTTGTTGCACGATTCCACTTTTCAGAATGACACAGAAACCAGATTTGTTTCAGTGAAATATGTCGATTTTAGGGTGCTGTCTCTCAAAGCTTTAAGAGTTAGCTGGGCTGGATGATGCACATCCTTAGCCCCAGAGATCTGGTCTGCATCCTGATGTTTGCTCATGTTTCCATGACTTTGTTACTTTCTCCTGCGCTATTCTGGCTGCAACTCTTCCTTCTTTCTGGAGGATCTTGCAATTGCATCTTAAGTGACAATTTTCATCAATAATAGTTTATGAAAAAAAAAATCTTTCTCGATCTGCTAACTAATAGCACTTAACATTAGCTGAATCTACTTTCTGTCTGTGTTTCTATCTCTATCTGATTTTTGTTTTTTAATCTTTTGTTTATTTCATGCAGAATCTTACTACACAGCTTAGACTTACAGTGATCCTCAGGTTTTGCCTCTCCAGCACTGGGATTACAGGTGTGTGCCCCCACAGCTGTTTTTGGTGGCCCTCATGCACAGCATGCCAGGGGTTCCAGGACCAGCATGACATGCAGTACCGGGGATCGAACTTGGGTCTTTTCGCTTGCCTGGCAGGCACCTAGACCACTGAGCTATCTTCCCAGCTCCAAGTCTATCTCGATCTAAATGTGTAATTCACCTAAGCCCAACCTTCAGGAGAAAAACATTTTTCTGTCTTGTTCATTCAGCACTATATTTCCAAGTCTACAGCATAGTGTGGCAAACAACAAAGATCCTCAGTGAAGATCTGTGAAATTATTGGTTGAGTTTGTGTCTATGTTTAATTATCCACTTCTATGGATTAGAAATGCAGTTTGAAGATCTTGGCTATCAAAACTACAAAGGACAGTGTATTATATGCAATACAAAAATGAAAATCTCAGATCAGAGGCACCTATATCCTGGTTTTATGACATAACAAAGCCAACAAGCATAACAAACAAAAATAGTTTTAAAGGACATTTGAAGGGGTCTGGGAGATGGTTCAGTAGAAAAAGTGCTTCCCTGGCAAGTGCAAGGGCCTGAGTTCAATCCCCAGTTCCACAAAAGAAAAAAAAGATATTTGCAGACAAGTCAGGACATCTAACAGGTGCCATATATCATTAAGAATATTAAATGAGCTCCTTTAGAGATTATGGTATTGTACTTGTACAGAAGAATTTCTTTTCTTTCTTTCTTTTACATTATGAATGCTGAGCAAATGTAATGCATATAGAAAGCCTCTCTCTCTCTCTCTCTCTCTCTCTCTCTCTGCCTCTTTCCCTCTGTGTATATAAAGAGAACAAAAACGTTATAAAACAATAATTAGTAAATCCAGACAAAGTCTTCACTTCCCTGTTCTTTTAACTATGTTGATGGTTTGAACATTTAAAAGCTAAAAATTTTGAAGGAAAGAACAGCAACAAAATTCTGATCTGAAGTGGTTACATTTTGAGCTGAAATTTATTCAGTGATTCTTTTATTTATATTATCAATTTGATGACATTGAAATGCTTAAAATGTTTAGGACAGTTTTACTTTATATAAGAACTTTTAAAATTGTGTGCCCAACCTTAAAATGATGACAAAATTCATAAAAGGAAGTTGTAACACTGGTCAATGAAGGATTACCAGCTTAGCCCTATCCTTTAAAAATGTTTATGTATTTGAATTATTGAAAGTTAAAAGTCTAAAAATGAGACTCATCAAATTTATGAAAACTATGTTCATCTGAGCTATCCAAACTTACAAACTAAGAATCTGACCATCAGTGGCAGAAAATGGATTTTCTATCTCCAAATTTATATACCTGATGTACTTTGAAATAATTCAATTCAATGAACTTGGAGATGTGAATAGATATTAAATAAGTAAGTATAATAAAATGGAAATCTATCTTACCTTTCTGTGTTTTTATGAGTATCTTTCAACAATAGACTCAAAATAATATTTGCCTCAGGGATTTAATATTCAAGTACATGGCAGTAATTTTGAAGATTGCTAGCTTTCCATGCAGGTAGGTAATTATTGATTAGCAGATTTGTTTATTACAGGCAAAACTGATTATCTATTATACTGGCCTAAGACAATAAAATAAATGGACAGTTAATAATGTGTAGTCATGCATTTCACAAAACGTTATTGAACTGTGAAAAAGTACATACTGTTATTTATGCTACCTAATCCTGGCAACTGAGAAACAATTGGAGCTGAAATATGTTTGCATTGCTGATGTTTAGCAAGATGCACTAATCTTACACCGGAACATAATTGAGTACTTTTAAAGTGGATGTTTCATATTAAAGAACACTAAAATTAGGGGATATTCCTGGAAATGCTATTTAGGTTTATCACTTTCATTTACTTTATTAAAAAAACACAAAGAATAAAATTATATGTTCCTAGTCACTGGTCACATATATGTGGTATGGGATTTCCTGCAATGTTCTTATGGAGATTTAGAGATCATATTTTATGAGATCTGATGCTAACATCTTTTATTTTTTTAATTTTATGTTTCATATTTTTAGGACAGGGTGTAGAGGTGTACAGGGTCTCACTGTGTAGATCAGACTCGTAGTGATCCTCCTGTTTACAGTCTCCCAAGTGCTAGGATCACAGGTGTGCACCACCACACCCGGTCACAATTGCCCTCTCAGAGTGCCCTAGAGGTGGGGCTGGCCTGGCAGGGCCCAGGGATCGAACTCCCAGCCCCTGCATCTGCCCTGATATAAAAATCTTGTCATGCTGTTTGGAGATTAAAGTTAATAGTTGTACCTGTTTTAGGGCAAAAGTTTCAGCTCAACTGGATCTCAGCAGACCTGCCAGGAGCACCTATCTCACCAGCAGGCCTGCCAGGAGCACCTATCTCAAGATGGAATCAAGAGCATAAGCAGTGGCAAAGACTGAAAAGGTGTCTTAAATTTTCCTGGCCACACTTGGTAAGGAAAAATAAAGAGGTTCAAGAGCTGCTTTTCAGTAGCCAACAGAGAACAAGATGTTTTATAGATAAAGAGAAGCAAGTGACGTTTGGGGTTTTACATGGCCAACAATGTAATTAATGTAGTCCAGCTGTGCTTAGGTTGACTGTTACCTCAGGACTGGATGTCTTGGGGAAATGCAGTTCCAATGAGATGAGTGCTCCTGTGTGATAGAATTGGTCTCATCATGGGATGGACTGTGAAGCTTGGATTGTTCTAAAATATAGGGAAAGTTCCTTTCCAGGACAATGACTGGAAAGTTTTCACTGCTGATCCAAGGGTTGGGAAATAGGACTCGATATTACCTGTTAGGCTTGTTAATCTTTTTTTTTTTTTTTTTTTTTTTTTAGCAGAACCAGGGATTCAACTCAGGCCCTTACACTTGCCAGGGAAGTGCTTATTCCACTGAGCCATCGCCCCGGCCCCTAACCCTTTTTTTTTCCTAAATATTTTATTGAGAAACAAATAGTAATGAGACAGTTTCAAAACCAATTAGTAGGACAGTTTCAATAATTAATGCATTGCATATTGTTGTCTTAGTGCTTATTCATTGTACAAGATGCAGACATGATATCCTGTCCAAAAACACTATCTTTATATTCATTGAATTAAGAGAGTGTAGCTGTACATCTCTAACTAGTTTGAATATATAGATACAAAATAATTGTTCATTTGTATCCCCCTTTTTAGTTTAGTTTTGGCAGAGATGGGTATTCTATTGTCATTTAAATATAGGTGGGTGAATTCAGCAAAATATTCCAGTATACTTCTGTAGTCTGTAATAGTAGTGAGTTTTCTGTAAGGCTGGCAATCTCAGAAGTTGTTGACTTGAGCCTTTTACAGCTCTACATTTTAGCATTTTATACTTCGGCTAGTTAATCTTGATGATTCTAAAGATGTGAGGGCAGAGGGGACAAGGAGCTCATAGATGTGTCAACCCATTGGTTAGCTGACTGCTGAACAGCTAGTTTGGGGATGAGGGTTGGAGGAAGTGGTCTACAGGGGTGAGACCTCGATGCTATTTTCATATTGACCTCTTCTTTCTCAGCTCTTTGCTACCTGGTTTCCATGAGTTGAACAATGCTCCCTTCCCATGTCTTGTCATCATGTTTTGTTTTGTTTCTTTGGCCTTTAAGTCAACTGATCATGGGTTTAATCCTCTGAAACTCACAGCAAAAATGGATCTTTCCTTTAACTTGCAGGTGTCAGACAGTTTTGTTCAGCCACAGGAAAACCTGACCATGCAAACTGGCAACTGAATGTTCCTGTAAATCTGGAAAATACTTACATTTACTTCCATCCTGATGTTCTCCATCTTGAAGAGGGGAGACATGAGTCTGATGAATGTTGACCTTAAATGATCTACATGCCAACATGTAGACCTCAGGAGGAATTTGAGCTAAAATTTTAAAATATACAGGAACTATATAAAATGAAGGCAGAGAATCCAAGCTTTATTCTGTTCTCAGTTACCACTGGACATCTGTAGCCCTAGGTTCAAGGTCCCTGTTTTACTAGTAATAAGGAAATAGAATAATGAAGATACTTTATTAATAGTTGATCTCTGAAGGATTTTATGAACTAGAAATAACAAAGTCTGTGCTCTCATTTCTGTTGTCTTCTGGACCATATGTTCCCTGTATAGCTCTCTGTTGCTCCTATATGTCATTTGCAGAACAAAATTCTTTCATCATGTAACCCAATCTTGCATGAGCAAAGTTTTCATTCTATGTCTCAGCTATCACTCTACATTGAAAAACTGTGTCAGTTCGCAGATTTAAGAATCAATGTTATATTTTAATTTTTGCAGTTACCATTTAATTAAATATGAATCCTTTGATTTAGGCATTAATTATACATTAAATATGAACTAAGGATGGCCAGATAGCTCAGCATACTAAAGTGCCTGCATAGGCTAGCACAGCAACTGAGTTTCCATCCCCAGCATGCAGGGAGAGATGGCTCAGTGGCACATGCCTGGCATGTGCAAGGTCCTAAGTTCAATCCCCATTGCCACAAAAAAAAAAAAATCTTCATCCCCAGCATGCTGTACCGGCCCTGCCTGCATGGCATGCTGAGACATTGACTGAGACTGGGTGCGGTGGTGCATGCCTGTAATCCCAGCGCGTGGGAGGCTGAAAACAGGAGAATCACGATGATTCCAATCTGCATATTGACACCCTGTAGATCCTGTGCTAAATACATTAAAAATGTATTTAACTTTTTAAAAAATTAAATTAATTAATTAATTAATATTTACATGACAAATTTACATATAACATCATTGAAATTAATCCTTGCTGTAAAAGTGGGCACTAGATATTTTTACCCTGGATTTATATATTGAAAACACAACAATGCTCTGCATGTCAGAGATAAATCAAATACCCCAAGTTCAGAGGCCTCATATGCAAGATTGTTTGGGTAGGAAATAACATCCACTAACCTCAAGGCTCATGCTCTATTTGAAAGAAGAAATTGTGTCTCGTAAAGTATCACAGGACAATTGTTTGTGAACTCCAAATACCCCCTTTAAAAATAGAATGAAGATGTGAAAGGAAACAGATACATTTTGCCATTTTCAGGCCCAAAAGTATAATGTTTAACTCTTCTGTGGCTTAGCAAGAGGCACTGAGTGGCTCTGCACCAGGAAATTGGATGATATTTGTATATTTGTATATCCACATCTTAGGGACTAAGATGTAAAAGCCATGATACACGCTAACTTGATACCAGAGCTAGGGGGGCCCTTCACTGGGAAGCTGTGAGGATGAGTCAAGTAATAGTACTGGGCTCTGGAAGCTTATAAAAACCTACGACATGGTATAAAGGTCAGTGAAGTCTCTAGAAGTAACAGGAAAAAGCAAGCAAGATGTGGAAAATAGAGTTAAAGTCTCTTGCAAAAATAGCACCAAGATTGAGGGCTCAATGCTTTATGTCATTTTGCTGAGTTACAGTTAGACTCGCTTGATATCACATATAAAAATAATATAGTAGAACATTTTTCATGTATTTATTTGCCATTTGTCTCTCTTCATCTCAGAAGTGCCTATTCATCTCAGATACCCACTTATGGTGAGGTCTTTGAGTTGGAGCGGTCTGACAAGAGTCAGACTACTTGTAATAGCTAAATCCTAGAAACAATACAGATGTCCATCCACCAAGGAATAGACAAAAGATACTGTTTTTTAAGATACTAGAGTATTATTCAGCCATAAAGAAAGATAAGTAGTCTTTTATGTGTATATATAAGGAACTTGAGACCATATGTATAAGTACACTAAATCAGACCCACATATGTAAACATCATAAAGTCTCACTTGTGTGAGATGAAGAATAAGATTAAAAATGTATAATAGACATTTTTATCCTATTTACTTGTACATAGACCCTCCAAAACTCCACTAAGACCCCTGTAGTTTTAATAACTAAGTTCAGTAGCATAGAAGGACACAATATGACATTCAAAAATCACTAGCACTTCTATACACAAACAATGAACACACTGAGAGAAAAATTATGGAAACAATGCCTTTCACAGTAACACCTAAAAAATGGAATACTTAAGAATAAGTCTCACAAAGGACGTAAAAGATTCATACAATGAATATTAAACGTACTCTGAAAAAGATCAGAGAGCATTTCAGAAAATGGAAAGAGGGGCCAGAGATATAGCTCAGTGACATAAAAGCCTGTCTGACAGGCCTAAGTTCAATCCCCAGTACCACAACAGAGGGGGAAGAAAAGGAAATAAGGAAATGAAAAGATATTCCTTGCCTATGGATAGGAAGAACCAACATTATGAACATTGACACACTCCCAAAATTAAAATATCATTAGTGTGTCTCATGGATCTAAACAAAACATTCCTAAAATTTGCCAGGAAACAGACAAGACCTAAAATAGCAAAAGCAATCCTGGGAAACAAAGGAAAGGCAAAAGGCATCATAATCCCTGAGTTGAAATTATACTACAAAGCTACTGGGAACTAATGAGCCAAAACCAGCATAGTTCTGGCAAGAAACAGAGCTGAGGATCAATGGAACAGATTAGAAGATGGAGACACCAGTACAAATATACTCAGCTGTCTTATCTTTGACAAAGAAGCCAAACATGTTCATAGCCTCTTTAATGCAAATATCTGGAGAAACTGGCTTACCACATTCCAAAGGCTTACAATACACCCATGCCTATCACCGTGCACAAAACTACAGACAAAATGAACCAAAGATTTAAATACTAAAACTGAAATATTAAATCTTCTACAAGAGACGATGATAGAAATCTTTAGGACATAGTAGTAGACAGAGAGTTCATGAACAACAACAACAACAAAACGCTACACAAGAATTACTTCAAAGAATCAACTATTGAGCTCTCTTCTTTTTGAAAAGTTTCTACACATCAAAAGAAATCAGCAACAAAATAAAAAGAAAACCCATAAACTGAGAAAAAATTATACTGCACTGTACTATAGACAAAGGATTTCTATCTAGAATACATGAAGAATTAAAAAAAAATCAGGCCTCCAAAATTCAAAGACCCAATCCAAAAATGGACATCTGAGATCAAAATACAGTTCACAAATGAAGAGATACAAATGGCAAATAAATACAAAAAAAAGCTGAACACCATTAGTCATTCAAGAGATGAAAATTAAAACAATGCTGATAATGTTAGAGTTTCTAACATCAAGAAGTCATAGCAAGTCCTGGAGAGGCTCTGGGGAAAAAGGAACCCTTTTCTCCACTGTAGGTGGTAGTGCAGGATGGTACAACCATTATGGAAATCAATATGGAGATTCTTGAAAAGCTAGGATTGGAGATCCCATTCAAGCCAGCTATTGCTCTCCTAGATATTTTACCAAAAAACCTGAAATCATCATACCACAGTGATACATGTACACCCATGTTTACAGCAGTGCAATTTGTCATAGGTAAATTTTTGAAAAAATCCGAAGACCCAGTTTGGTAATTGTACTGCCAATTTCTGCTGGTGTTTTAGCAGAATAGCTAATGCTTTTTAAAAATTTTATTCTTTCTTTTTGACTTCAAAATTTTTTAAAACCAATTTTTCATTTTTATATATGGTACATAACTACT
Organism: Ctenomys sociabilis; assembly: GCA_004027165.1. NCBI lineage: Eukaryota > Metazoa > Chordata > Mammalia > Rodentia > Ctenomyidae > Ctenomys > Ctenomys sociabilis. The sequence goes on along the minus strand of PVKA01002012.1, from coordinate 32,311 downwards.
TTGAATGTAACATCATACAATACAATCATTGTTGAATTCTTACCACTCTGCTTAGTGAAATTTTGTATCATTTCTAATGCTAGTTTTTAATCACTATTTTCTATTATTTAAAAACTGAAAGTGTTAAAAGTGTTAAATAAAGGTAAAAATGTACAAAAGATATTGTGAGTTGGAAAGAAACCATCAAAATAAAAGGCAAAATGTTATGGGAAAGGGAAAGGAAGAGAAAAATATATTTATACACAAGATGGTTAAGGTACTTAATAAAGCTAGTTCACCTCAGTTCATTAAAAAGAAAGCTTTGTGCTAACATTGTACGGACAGACATGTCCCTGTCTTCTCTGAATAACTGCTATGAAGACAATGGTATGCGATGTACTGGCTATAATAACTGCCCTACTAACCTGTATTAAAATTCAGTTTCATTCTTATATGTATACTTTTTATTTTAAAACAAGTAAATTAATTAATTAATTAGTTAATTAATTAAATAAAACAGATGAATAAAATGATAAAGTAGATGCCACAAAACTCGAAAAATATGGCTTTCAATGTCATTAGTAAAGGGTTCTAGGGTCTCGAAGGAATCTTGATACTTTAGCACCAAATTGATCAAACTATGAAGATTGAGAATGCAGGGTTCATAGAGAATTTTGCGACTGCACTCACATTTCTATGTTTTAGTACAAATTTCAAGTTAGAAATCAGGTGTGGATTCACTGTCACCGTGTCTATGGGACAAAGTTGTCCCATTGTTTTCCCATAACACTTCCCATCCTTGCACCTAAAAGTGAATCAAGGATACTTTTTAGGGCTGGGGAGATAGCTCGGCTGTCTAAGTACCTGCCTGGCAGGTGGAAGATCCAGGTTCAATCCCCACTACCATATGCCATGCTGGCCCCAAATCCTGGATGCACACCTATAACCTCAGCATGGGGGAGGCTGAGACAGGAGGATCACTGTCAGTCCAGGCTGCATAAAGAGACCCTACCAAATAAATAAATACTTCAAAAATTTTTTAAAAAGAGAATACTGTTCAGTATTTAGTGATTTAGTGTAGCTTCTGTCATTGTTTTTCACTTTCAGATCCCAAGTCTCCTATTTTATGCTTTCATTTTTTAAGAATACACCAAATTAATCACAAATCCAAGGCATTAAACAGTGAAATAAAAGGCGAAGGAAATGATCACATGTTTAAATGTCACTATACTGTTAGGCTGCTACATAGATTTCTGTTTGCTCACTGAATTTCTGTAAATACCTTGTTATCAGTTCTTTAACAGCTCACAAATTCAGGAACCACTTTTTCAGAAGCGCGGGACAACTCAATGCTCCCTTCATTCTATTATAATTCAATATACGGCACAATCCTTAGTCATTAAAATTCTAAAATTTTAGTTTTAAAATTCTTTAAATCATTTACTTATTCATTTATTTCATTAGTACAGAGTCTTGCTAAGCAGCTTGCACTGGTAGTGATCCTCCTGTCTCAGCCTTCCCAGTGCTGGAATTAAAGGTGTATGCCATTACATCCAGTTTCAGTGGCCGCATGACATGTGGTACCAGGGATTGCACCCAGGTACTTGAGCTTGCTAGCTAGGCACTTAGACCACTTAGCTATTCCAACAGCCCCTAATATTTTAATTTTAAAATAGTATTATTAACTTCATTATTTTTAAAATCACAATAAGATAGTGATAAAGTGGTTTGAGATGCCTCTAAATTAAGATTTACCATCCTTGGTGAAAGAATTTTTTTTTTTTTTTTAAATTTTGGAAGTGCTGGTGAAAACATACTAAGTTTCTCTCTCTCTCTCTCTCTCTCTCTCTCTCTCTCTCTCTCTCTCTCTCTCTCCTGTCTCTCTCTCTCTTGGGCAGAACTGAGGATTGAACTCAGGCCCTTGCACTTGCCAGGGATTCCACTGAGCCATCTACCCGGCCCTTAAAGCATGATTCTTCAGTGATAATTATTTCTGCTTTCTCTGGTTAGCTTTTACATGTCTTGGATTGATCAGTTCAAAATATTATGAATGAAATTTTCTTTCAACAGAAATGAAGACTATTTTACGAGAGCAAGAACAAATTTAGAAATTTCCCCCAGAATCACTTTATAAATTGAAATTCTGAATCATTCATGCTTGTTATGCTCATTTATGAATTATCAGACTTTCAGGAATTTTTGTACATGAATAAATTCTTTAAGTAGTCAAACATTTCCTGTTTGACAGGATCTAGTCTTCTTGTACTGGTGTTATATATTGTCACCATACAAAATGTTAGATTTTTTTGAACATATGTCTCTGATGCAAACCATCCCAGTCTTCCAGAAATATGACAAGTTACCACTGTAGTGGGATTTCAGCCTTCCCTTTGAATAAAGGTGCAAAACACAGTGACAGTTGACACTTGCATCACATTTATCAAGGCCAGAACCTGTTCCTGGGAGCTTGTTTGGAGGTTCGAGCAAGGGAGCACAGTCATTCATACACCCTTGACCAAGGAACAGTCCTATCAGGGTGGTCATCCTCTTTGGCAGAGTGTTCAGTTTTGGGAGAGACACACGTGGAGCACTGAGGGAGAAAGGGGGCTCCCTCAAGCCAGCCACATCAGCCGAATCAACCTTGGCTGTCAATGGCATGCCACAGGTCGCAGGCAGGTCACCCCCACTTCCCAGAACCCATTCTAAATATGTTACGTTAATTAACACATTTGGCCACCACACAACCCTGTGAAGCGCACACTGCTGTGCCTTCTATTTTCACTGCCTTCTTATACCTTATTTTATCATTTGGTCAGGGGAAAGTAGTTATGTCTTTGAGGCCAAAGCAGAGCTCCCACCCGAATTCATTTGATGAAAGCTTTACTATTATTTCTCTTGTTAATTGTAGTGGAGAGATGCTTCACTGGTTTCTTTCCACCTATGCACTAGGCTTTCTCCCCATGCCACTTCTCTGAGCAGAACACTGAGGCACCAGGCCAGGAGATCTTTCCTGTTACAATTTTCCTTTCTCATTAACTTCTATTCAAAAGAAATGTCTCTGTGCTATTAAAGACTCTGTCATTGATATTCTTGCATATTCTTTCTACCTACTTGAACTCATCCAAAAACATCTTAATTTTGTTACAATTCTTACCTCTGTGCTTTGCAAGCATGGTGTATGCTATTGGCTCATTAGAGTACCAGTGGTTTGAGGAAAAAAAGGCGGACCCGTGATTATGGTGCAGTGCAGGTGTATGAACGTATGAGTTAGGATTCAGTAGAAGAACAGATTTAAAGATAAATAATAAGTGGATAATAGGGAGATAGATAGATAGATAGATAGATAGATAGATAGATAGATAGATAGATAGATAGATAGATAGAGAGACAGACAGACAGACTTAAAAGGTAGGCTTAAAGTGGCTGGCTACAGAGTTAGGGATGAAAGAATAGAAAAGGCCAACAATCTGTGTGGAGGAGAGCAAGAGGATCCAGTCAAAAGTGCCAGGCCTCAGAGTCCCATGTGAATCTGTGTGGGGAATTCTAAGGATCTGCACAGAGAAGCTAAGGGATCTGCCTGGAAGCCTGGCTGTGGACATCCAAGGTGACGGTGAAGACCAGAGCTCCTCTGAAGAAGCAGGAGTCGCACATTTTTCTTCCTTCCCTTTTTATTCCATCCAGGTTCCAACCCTGTTGATTGGTGCCACCCATAGCCCGCATGGGTCTTCCCTCATTAATAAGTCAGCCATTTAAAGGCCAGCCAGCTCAGCGGACTAAAGCTCCTGCTTAAGCAGGCACAGGGACTGGGGCTGGATCCCCAGAGTACCGTGCCAGCTCCACCCCTGCTCCCAACTGAGACTGGGCGTGGTGCTGCACACCTGTAATCCCAGTGCTTGGGAGGCTGAAAACAGCAGTATCATGATGAGTCCAAGCTGCGTAGTGAGACCCTGTACACATACATTAAAATAAATAAATAAGAATGAAAGCTGGAAAGGGGAACTTTGCCTCCATTTAGTTGTGTTGCTCCTTTATTTTCCTGAACTAATTTAATGATTGGGTTTTTTTTTTTTTTTTTTTTCCCCAATCTGGTCTAGTCTGAAAATTTCTAGATCATTGAAAAATCTTCTGAGATCCCCTATAACACATGACCACAGATACAACTGGGGTTCTCACTGTCCTTCCCCACATCAAATGTCAACAGACAAACAGTGAATAGAATACACTCGAGTGGTTGATCAGTTAATTTATCTGTTATTAAAAGCCTCCCAAGAAAAATAGTGTTGGGGACGGGGATATGGCTCAGTAGAGTAAGCACTTCCCTGACAATCGCAAGGGCCTAAAAAGAAAAGAAAAAGAAAAAAAGAGAAGTATAATGTTCTTTGTAATTAGATCACATGATTTCAAATTAAAAGTGGAAAAGTAGATGGTAGCTTAGGACATGTGATAAATACTCATCCTCTTGAAGTCTTCGTTATTAAACCTGGTTGGTATAAGATTTCTTCCATTTGTTAACTGTAGACACACGTATTTTATGACTCAAACATAATATACTCTTGGAATATGAATTTACCCTTCCTCTGGAAACTTCACTTTGTCAAAAGATAAAGTCTTGCTCCCACCCTCCGAGGCATGACAACCTGCCAGTCGGTCTGGTAATCTAGCTGACACCACCCAGATCTATTTTCAGTTTCTCAAGGAAAAAAGAAGTCACAAATGTGTGAGTTCCTCTTAAAGTATTTAAAAAAATCATAGGCAGACTGTGGTTTTGGGGGCTGTTTTGTCAGGCCTCGTCAGCTGTGTTATTTTACACTTAAACACATCTGAGATCTTATCCTAATATGCTTCTTGTAGTCTCACAGAGAAACAAAATTTTCTGAAAATAATAAAATGAAAGCCAGAATACGTTTGTGCCCTCATATCTAAGCTTTTTCTTCTCAACTTTGCATTAGGGTGATCTGAATTATTATTATTATTATTCAATTTATAGGATTATTTTATTTTTTTATTTTTTAGTTTATTGAAGTACAAATATCAATGAGACAGTTTTAAGACACCTTAACAGGATGGATTTGATAAATTAATGCATTGCAAACTGTTTTCATAATGTTTTGGTATCGTACAAGGTGCACACATATTATACATACAGACATTATGATAGCAGATGTCTCTTATCAGTAAATTAAGAGAGTGTAGCTGTTTATGTAGCTTAGCTTTTATACACAGAAGAAATGGACAGATTCCTCAAAAGGTACAAATTACCCAAACTGAACCAAGAAGATATAACAACTCTCAATAAGCCAATAACAGCCAACGAAATACGAAACATAATAAAAAAGCCTACCGACAAAGAGAAGTCCAGGTCCTGATGGATTCACAGCTGAATTCCACAAGAAATTTATAGAAGATATAATCCCTACACTCCACAAACTCTTCAATGAAATTGAAAAGGAAGCGTTCCTCCCAAAATCATTTCTGAGTTATTGCTGACCATATGACTCCCAAATTGCTGAGAATGACTTGGATATTATTAGCCATACAACATTCTGAAATAATGGTGGCATAAAAGAGGTCTCATTCTCTCTTAAAAGGAGACATAAACATATATTTATATTTATGGTTCACTGGAGAATTGTCTTTCTCCCCTTTTATTTTATTCTATCTGTAATATTGTAATTTCAGAAAAACAGAATGGACTACACCCCATTGCTAGAAACAAAACAATATCTTATTGAATCTTCTAAGTGACTCTGGACATGGAAAAGCAAATTCCAATTGTGCATTTTGGCTCATATTGCAAAACTTTCTGCACTGGATACACATACACCAGGGTTTGTTTTGGCTCCTGGCTTAAAGTCTGGTAGTCTAGGTGACCCAACCCAGATCTACCTGGATGTAGATTTCTCTAACTTTTCCCATGAGAAATATTTTAGTAAGTGCAATTCCTCTTACTTTTCCAGCTGAAATCAAAGAGGCATTCAATTCAAAAGAATGCATGTGTAAGTGTAATATCTGTGCATGTGTGAGTATGTGTGTGTGTATGTGTGTGTGTGTGTGTGTGTGTGTGTGTATGTGTATGTATATGCATGTGTGAATGCATATGTGCATTATATAAGCTAGTGAGCTTTGGGGTATGTGAGATTCTTGGTGAGAAAGACGTCACAAAGACTAATGAGGAAGCAACTGCAGAAATCAAGAGTAGATATCCAAGGCTGGTGGGAATGGAGCTGGAGAAAGGGAGCACCTTACCCTTATATTTCAAGAGTGAAACTGATTTGATGACAGATTTGATGTAGTCAAGAGAAAAAGATGATCCAGTTAACTACATATTTGGCTTAGGGGATTCTTTAAACCACACAATCTGTGTGGGAGAGTACCTGGTGTGCTCTTAATTTCTGAGGCATAGGTAATAGTGTAGGTCTCTTCCTTCTGTGGCTTTGATTAATCAGTTTTCTATTTCCATCCCTTGTCATCTCTCAGTGAGAGAGGGCTAGAATTAATCTTAGAAAGACTCATCCCTTAAGCCCTACATAAATTCTGGTTGCCATTTGCTCATCTCCAAATTCTTTCCCCTTAATTTCTAATAGGTGCTTTTCGTATTTGTGTGCTTTTGATATTTGTATTCCAAAAGAGTCTGTAGTGCTACATTGCTTGCTCATAAGTAAAATCCACTCATTCAAATCATTTCTTCCCTGTCATGAATAAGGTTTGTGTTCAATCCAGCTCCAAGTCTTTAATCTAAACAGCTAGGCTCAGTCAATATTTCCTGGTAGGAATTCTCTAAATCTTGACCACTGTTGTTCTGGCTCCTCCCTACACAAGCTTTTGTGATCTGTTCAAAATACCAAAGGGGTGGCGAGTGAAAAAAAGGAGCTAAGGTATATCTTGTAGAGCTACAAATTCCCTGTAATGAATGCAATCATTATGTATATCTGAGTTGTACCAAGAAACTTAATTAAAAAATACTTTCATCATTGATTTTGTCACTTCACTACACTTCAGAACCTTGATATTTGTCTTCTATGTCTTGTCCTAGCTTTGGTAATTGTGATAGATAACTAATTTTGACCATTTGAGTAAGAAACATGCAATTAAATTTTAGCATCACAGTTCTGGGTGTGAAAGATCCGCTCTAGACAGGCTTTGTGCCAGAATGGCATAAAAGGGGAAAAAAAGGAATCTCCCTTCTGTTTCTTCAGAGGAGCTGTAGTCCTCTTCCCTACCCTGGCCCTGGCCTAGGGCCATTGATCTTCTGCTCAGGGGTACAATGACAGATTAAAGTACACACAGACACATTACGTATTTTGGTACAAGGGGCCACCAATCACAGTGTCCTTGGTCTTCCTTGGGTGTGCAGCTTGATGGGGAGGCATTGCTGGTAGGCTGCAGGAAGCAGTGGGGGTGAACTGCTGATGTAGCTAAGGTTCAGGATTTAAGGAACAGTGCACTTTTGGAAAAGCACATGGCAACAGATCAGGATTAACTAGTGATCTAATTGTCTGCTAACTTCAACAACTGAGCTAGAAGGAATTTGCATGAGCCAAGTCCTCAGCTTCCTTGGTATCTTGCTTTCAGGTGCTAGAACTTCACAAGCTGTGCAGTGGTCTCAGCTCTGGCCACTGGTTTAAAGATTAACCTGTCCTGTAAGGCTTTCCTACAATTCATGGAAGTCTAGGACAGACTTTCAATTGATTCTTGTATCTGTTTATTAATATTCATTATTGCCTGGTTTGTACCCTGTCAAGCTGGGACTCAGCAATCTTTATTTTGGATATTGTCCCCTGGCTGCCCTGCAAGCATAGACTCTCTGACCTCCTGATCTGAACCCACAAAGGGCACTACACTGAACTGCAGTTGAGCAGAATCCTTTGGATCTCTAGCACACAGACAATTTTTTTGCACTCTTTCGTTCCTAATACTGTGGGTGGTCTGTGTAAGCCAATCATATACATTCTTATTTATGTGTCGTGCTCCTAGTACCTGAGGCTGTGACATCTATTTCTGCAAAATAACTTGTGGACAAGTTCTCCAACTCCTTTTTCCAAATCTGAAGGTGAGATATAGAAATAACAATCCTTGGATTCATTTTCTTCACCAGTCCTAAGGATTGAACCCAGCACCTTCACACTGAACTACATCCTAGGCTTCCTTTCATTTTTATTGTCCTGAGACCGAATCTCTCTACATCACTAAATTGCCCAGACTGGTCTTGAACTTGTGATCCTCTGCCTCAGGTCACCCAGAATGTTGGGATTACAAGCATGTACAGCTGAATTTTTAACTTGATTCTAGATTTTCCCAAATGCTGTCACTTGGATGTAGACATTTATTTCTCTAACAACAGTTACCATGACAAACCAGGAGTGCATGAGAGGAAGCCACAGAGTTGGGAATCTCCATTGTTCTTTCACTAGGTACTACACTTCCTCTGTCCCACAATATTAAGAATACCATTGTCTCAAGTGAAACTTCAAATTGTTTTTTTATTTTAATTTTTTAATACATTGCAAATTGGAAATAAATTATTTAGAAACATAAATGAATATAACAATAAAAATTGTCCAAAATAAAAATGAAGAATTTACAGATCAGAAGAAAGAATTTACAGATCAGTCACTGTGTCAAAACCAAGAAACTTCTATTCATATAATTAGAATTCTGAAAGTAGAAAGGAGTAGGCAATAAATATTTAAAGATTTAAAATTTCTGAATTTAGTTCAACTTATAATACCACATTTCCAAGAAAAATGAACCTTTTGCACAAGAAATTTAAATAAAATCATACCAAGATGCACAAAAATGAAATTGTCCAAAACTTATTGTAAAGAAAAAAATGATTAAGGCATACACATAAAAATATTACCTGTGGAAGAACAAAATTAAATAGCATCTTATTCCCCATTAGGAAGAAAAAAAAGAGGACCAAGTGTGTAAGAAACTAAAGGACTGAAAGAAAAAAATCTATCCTCTTTGAATTTTAAACTTAGCAAACATGCCTTTGAAAACTAAAAGTAAAATATTTTCTAGTTATACAAACTTGAAATATTTTAATACCTCCAGACAGATGTAGCATATAGGAAATAACAAAGAGCATAATTCAAAAGGCAAGAGAAGTTGCAGTATGCTCCTGGATGAACAATAAAGAGCTCTCAAAGTGATAGTTATGTAGGACTATATAAAATATATTAGATGAACCTTAGTTTAAAAGGTTATTGAATATTTCTATGAAACAGTGCCAATCTTATGTTGGGTTATACACGTATTTTTTCATATATATGTGTGTGTATGTGTATAAAAAAGATGGAAGAAGTAATACAAAGTCAACAGAAAATGGAAATATACTTTTTAAAGTTTTTAATACTAGGAGAAGATATCACATGATGTCTTTTAGATAAATTGTAATTCCAAGATATAGTATAAATCTTGAAACAAAAATTAAGATTAAGCAATATTCAGAAAATTAAATACTAATTAATTAAAAATTAAATGTTTCAAAACAATTGAACTATGAAAAGTTTTCATGGTAGTAAAGAGGTACTAAGAATAAAATATAGAATGACAAATAAATGACCATCACTTCTGACATGAAACTTAAATTTGTCTGTAGACACTTACCACTAAAATTATTTAAGTATATGGAGACAAAAATGTATTTTTTCATTAATTTTATAAATATAATGGAACATGTACAATGACAGTTTTATCAAATTTATTCAATACTTTTTCTGCTTATATTTTAAAATATTCAACATACTACACAATGTTATAATCTGGACAGTTTTATCTTGCCTCTTCTCCAAATCTTTTTGCATTTTTGTCTTTATTTGAACACAGCACTTTACACTGCTGTGTTGGTCTTTCCTTTCATTCTATGAGTAGTATGATTTCAATAAAATGACTTCTAATTAAAAGTAATAGTGAAGGGGCCAGGGAGATGGCTCAGTAGAAAAGGCACTTGCCTGGCAAGTGCAAAGGCCTGAGTTCAATCCCCAGTTCTGCCCAAAAAAAAAAAAAAATAATAATAATAATAGTGAAGATATCAATGATGTATGCTAGAGTTGGCATTTTGAGATCTCATAGTTTTCAATTATTTGGTCTATTAGAGCTAATCTAAATTGTAAATGATTTTTAACTCCCTTGTTTTGAATAAGTAGCAAACAAATATCGTTTGGTCCAGAAGGTCCCCAAATATTCTATAATAGTTTTTCTTCGCTTTTTGATTACAAGATGGCATGTTACATGTTGGCCAACTGTCAATAACATCCAAAGAAATACTGCAATCACTGACCATTACTGGAATTATTTTAGTTTCATTGCTTCTTTCAAGATCTATCATTTCTGTTTCTTTGAGAACTTGACAATAAGAATATGTGTTAACCATTCAAATTTGATAGCAAAACCTTTTCTTCTCTGAAGTGCTAGCATCTCTCCCTTTCTTTCCTTTTTCCCATTTCAGATTTTTGCCTTTCATTCACATTCATTCCCATATTTCCAAATGTGTCCATTTTCTATCATCAAATAATATCACTGTGTTTTGTGCAAGTATAAAAATTTTATCTAATATATTTACCAAAAGATCTTTTATAGATTGTGGCACAAAATTATAGTTTATTTTTCACAAAAAATAAACACATAAACTTATTTATTTATTTATTTATTTATTTATTTATTTATTTATTTATTTATTTATTTTGTGGAACTGGGGATTGAACTCAGGCCCTTGCACTTGCCAGGGAAGTGCTTATTCTACTGAGCCATCTCCCCAGCCCCAACACATAAACTTATTATTAGACCTTATTATTAGATTTCATTGGAAGCAAGCAAACATTAAAGGTAAATGTAATGCTTTATTTATTTATTTACTGTGGTATCTGGGATCAAACTTGACACCTTGTACTTGCCAGGCAAGTGCTTGTGCCACTGAGCTATATCCCCAGCAGTGTTTTAAAATTTTAAAGTCTGCAAAAGTATATCTGCAAAAGTAAGAGTGTGTGAGCATAAGTGTGTCTCTTGCAAACTAGAATTGACTGGTTGAAATGACACAGGACACAGTGGTGCTCAGTAGAGTCCTTACACATACAAACGCATTGCTTGAATGATGTTCAGGATAAACTGTTAAGTGGTTAACTTATACTCTTGTTCTTCATTTTCAAGATCAAAGCCTTTCGTCAATTTTTCTATCCACAGCTCATAATCCTTCACTCCTCTTTATTCACCTGCCTTTGTGTCATGCATTCTTATTGCTGAAACCATACACCCAACAACCACAAGTGAACGGAAGAAGGGTTCCTGCTGTCTTACACTTTCTTGAGTTTTCAGCCCTTAGTCAACTGAGTCCCAGGCAGAGCTGTTCAGCAGAGGGATATCTTAAAGAAACAGTCTGTGGCAGAACAGACAGAAGGTAGTATGCAGGCTGTTTTCTGTCCCTTTAAATCCACCCACTCCACTCCAACCCATTAGTTGGTGTCTTCCACACCCAGGACTATGCTAAAACATTTTTTTAACACACACCATTCATCTCAGTATTACGTATAATAGATTCAACCACTTCCAGAACACCCCATCTATGAGCGCATAGAGCATGTTAATGCAAGTTGTAACACCCTCTAGGTATCACGAATATTCTTTGGATTACATAGATTTGGTGCCTTACATATTCATTTCTAAAGTATAAATTTCAAAATAACATTTCTGGCAATGTCACAGAAGGTTTGCTCAGCCCATCTCCATTCCAGACTAAGTAAAATTAAAGTCAAATGTTATTTAAGGAAAGGAGAGGGTCTCATCCATCAAATCTTGACATCTACGTTGTTTCTGAAAGTTCAAAATGGGCAAAATAACTTTAATAACACAATACTGCAATTCTATATTTCTCCAGAATGAAGCCCCGAGGACCAGAATAAGAGAGTAAAAGAACAGAATGCATGAATCACAACGAGCTATTGTAGTGTGTGTTGCAGATTGCCAGTGTTCACAGACAAAACATTTTATAGTCAAAGCCCAAAGTTGTGTAGTTCTGACTAGTAACCTTGAAGGCATTGAATAGAACCTTTTCGGTTTGTGTTTGACGTGAGCTCTTTAAGAAACAGTGAATCTATCAGTGGCTTATGAGTTTCTCCATAAACATAAAAGTGGAGGCAGCAAAGACAGTAGTTTGTATCTGAGCACATAAAGCGGCTTAGGAAACCACACACAAAAAACTATGGAAATCCGCCATCACATCAGGATTGTCCAGGGGTAGTCTACTTTTCCAGACTATCTTTCAGGTATACAAGTAACCCCTTTCCTAGGGACATTGAAACCACTCTGAGGGTCTCTCTCTCTCTCTCTCTCTCTCTCTGTGTAACTTGCCTCAGTCACCCTCTCTTTCACAATCACCAGTTTAAGATGTTCGTTATCAGAGCAGTGTGATGCTCAGAATTGGCTTTTGTGTTTTGAGTTAATTTTCTCCAATAAAACTCACTTTTTTGAAAGTTAATTCTTTTTTATTTCAACTATAGAAGATTTTGTTTTCTTTCAGGAAGAGGGAGGGCCAGCCAAATAGCTTAGTGGATTAAGCACCTGCTTAGGCAGAGCAAGAGCCTGGAGTTCAATCACTGAGTATGCTGTGCTGGCCCCTCCCCTAAACAACTAACTTGAGGATAATATCATGCAATGATGTAATTGTTGTTGAAGTCCTATTACTTTGTTTAGTGAAATTTTATATCATTTCTAATGCTGTTTTTTTCTCTGTTACTAGTTTTTATTCTTCAAAAAAAAAAAAAAATGCCTTTCTTCCTCACTGAGAATTTCCGTCTCAATAACTAACTGGGGCTAGAAATTTCTGGGGAAAAAGTTTTCTCATTTTAGAGCACATTCGTTATTCAAATATCATAGATAAAGGAACGAATAGAAGTAAAGAGAAGCATTGATGTTAGCGGTGCTAAAACCCCTGAAGGTGCCTGTGCAAGGGCTCTGAGTGGACAGGGATTTCTCCAGAGTGTGTGCCAGAGGCCGAGGTCAGACAGTTGTAGCTACCCAAAACCCTTAGAGCGGGCCCAGAGTCTCGCTACCCTGATGAGCATGGCAAAATAATGCTCCCCAACATCGGCAGAGTTCCGGTCCCGGTCATATGTTCATGATACCCTCCTGGGATCAGGCAACCAAAACGATTCTAAAAGTTTGAGTTGCGTGGTCAGGTCAACGTAAAACAACGGTAAAGAAACACACATGAATGACACCAACAACAGTGCCACTGAGACCTTTAAATGCTACACATATCTGACCATGAATGTCATTTTGGTGGAACCGAGGATTGAACTCAGGCCCTTCTGCTTGCCAGGCAAGTGCTCATTCTACTGAGCCATCTCATCGGCCCATGAATGTCATTTTGAAAGCCCAAACTGTTTCCCTGTTAAGGTATTCACAACGATAGGGTTAATTTCAATTTGACAACAATTCTAGCATTCTACCAACTGCACATCCCAAAATCAACAGGATAACTACAGAATATTTAAGCACCAGATTTTTACATTTTGATGGTGATACTCACATTCACTGTCTGTTTTTCTTGTGCCAAGTTAGGCTTGAGAAGTAATGAGGATAATTTTTTAGATAATTTTAGTGAATATTTTTCCCTGGTCCTTGGCTGTAATAGAACTTCATTGCATAAAAGCTCAAGCATTTCAAAATCTACTTATCTGAGGAAAATTCACTTCACAGAAAATGTGATATGTTTTCTAAAAATTGTTATCTTACCCAGGCCCGGTACCACATGCCTATAATCCCACCATATGGGAGGATGAGGCAGAGAAATTGCAAGTTTGAAGCCTGCCTGGGATACATGATAAAACCCTGGGTCAAGAAAATTTCCTATTTCTCAATACATGTCAATGATTTTTGCAGTAATATCACAGATTTTTTTTTTTTTCAACTTGACTTTTCATAACCTCAAAAGTGTATGGGCTGAGACTGCTCGGAATCTTCGTGACTTAAAAGAAGGAAATCTGACTCACTGGAGTTTTGAAGCTCCATTTAATTCTGGCACTCGGTCTCCCACATACAAGCAGAGAACTGCGACAATTACCCACAAAACGGCACAGCAGAAAAAGGACAACTTTACACAGGTTATTGTAAGGCTGACACGGAAGACCTTTTCCTCCTCTTCTCTCTGCAGAACAGGTGATTTTGTGTTCTTCTGTCACAGTAGGAAAAAGACAGAAATACTAAGTGATTTTCCAAGGAAAGCCATAGTGTTCACCTGGCCTTTGAACCTGAATAATGATAGTTGTAGCATCTAAAAACCCGTGATGGATACGAGACCTTCAGCACACTCATGAAGAAGGAAAGAGATGGCTTTCATAAGATGTTAAAACTTTATAAAAATAACCTCAGCAACATCTTTCAAAAGGGAAAGAAACTGTTCAAAGGGAAGAAACAACTGGGAAGAGAGAAAGGAGCAACAAAACAAGAAAGGGCAAGCAATATATATTCATTTACACAGGATAGCTTGGAGAATTGTAGGCTGATATCTACTTGTCTATTGAAGTGAATAATTAATGCCTATTTTCTTTTCTTATTCTTAATGTTTGACCAATTGTGCATGATTATGGCTTGTCATTTGAAAAAGTAATTTGAAACAAAAAATATATAATATTGCAACATTAACTGAATTCGTATCATGCTGTTAGTGATATTCTGTATTGGTTGTTAATAATTTTTGTACTTTATATTTTACTGTTTAATGGGTATGTCTTATGTAATTAAAAGAGTTCACTGTAGTGGCTCTTATGGCATTTTTATCATGCATCATATGGTGTCCTCTGTTCCAGACTTGTATCTTATAATAGATACAGATTATCCTCAATCACTGTGGTTTTTATTATCAGAATTATGTTTACTTGTATGCAGAACAACCACAGGAAATTTGATTCTGTAAAGAATCCTCTTTAGCTGTGGAAGTATATAAATGCTGCTTTATTAAACAGGATATCTGTGGGGGAAAATCAATCATATTGGCTGCAAAAATAATTCTTTTGATTTTATTGACATGACTGATTGTTATTCTGTGAACTCAAATTGATTGTGCTGAGTTCCCCAAAACATTTAATTTTTCGTTTAAATTTCACTAATTGTAAAGAAGCATAGATATAATCTAAAATAAGAGATGATTTTCAGAATATCCAGTTCTCATCGTCAGGTGGGATAATCACGCAGCACACGTGATTAATGTGCTGCATAGTCAGGACTTGCAGAATATCCAGTTCTTTTTGGTATGGGGCCTCGATCTATGATGGAAAACACAGACACGTCACATTCCATTGAAATCTTGTCTATTTTTTTTTTTTACAATAGTTCAGAATCTTAGATTAAAAAGCAAGAGAGTATGATATAAATTTTTCCTCCTAAATAAGCATACTTATAATAAGATATGAACACTTCTTTTTTCTTTTTCTCTCTCTCTTTTTTTCTTTTGTCTTTTTGAGGTAGGGTTTCACTATGTGGCACATATTGGATTTCAGTTTACTTTGTAGCCCAGGCCGGTCTCAGACTCATAGCAGTCCTCTTTTCTCAGCCTCAGGAGTGCTGGAATTCCAGGCACGTCCCACCAAGCCTGTCAACAATCATCGTTTCAAGACTACATTAAGTGTAATCTGTATGACATTAATAATTTGAATCTTAAATTTATTATACAAAACTTAAATTGGTTGTAATGCCAGCAAATTGTATTCAGTTTTGTGCAATTCTCCACTGTAAACTATTTTTTCCATAAAAGTCTAAGAAAAGAATACTTCACAATTATTATTTCCCCATTTTCTACGTATTGGATATTAAGTTATCCTTGATTATATTTATGTATCACTAACTGGATTTATGATATATTATAGCAGAAAATACCTGCCTCCAGCTGGTAAACTTTAGTTTCCCAGTTGTCCAGGTAACAGTTCCTGCTCCAGTTCAGGTTTCTCCTGTTTCTTAGATACAGCTGGTCACTGTGATGCACATTGTATGAACCAATCCCCAAACGACAGGCTATTCTGCCTCTGTACTTCCTGCTTGCTTATCCCATATAGGCCGTAGACCAGCCAAGATCTGGCCCTGATATTCTGGGAATGATCCTGAGCAGTGCCCATTGAAGTAAATAAATCTGCCTCCAGTACCCGGGTGTCTTTTGGTGTTTCTGAATGCCACTCCTATATTAATTCATGTGTGCAAGTATATGAACTGCAAATATATGTGCCTATATATACTAACAAAGTCAGAAGTAATCAAAAACACAATGTTTTTCCTTTTCTAAAAATGCATTTAGCTCAGGGTCTACAGAGTCTCACTACGCTCATTGGACTCATAGTGATCCTCCTGCTTTCTCCCTCCCAAATGCTGGGATTACAGACATGCAACACCATACCCAGTCTCCATCACTGTCTCAACTGCATCTGGGGAGCCAGGCTGGCACAGCACACCAGTGGTCAAAGTTGGTCCCTGTGCCTGCCTAAGCAGGAACCGTAGTCTGGTGAACTATCTGGCCAGCTCAACAATCTGTTAATGTTAAAGCAAAATTTAATTTAGTTCATATTATCTCTCTAACTCCAAAAGTAACCTTTCACTCCTGAGCAAAATTTTACTTAAAAATACTCTCAAAATTTATAAGTAAGGACCAATTTTCTATCAGATGAATGCCACAATATTATGTTTGAGAAAGGAAACTACTTTATGAATTATTTTCTTTATCACTGGTGGCTATAGTTTGCCCTCAATGAGATTGCCCAAAAGTACACCCTTCTCTGAGATTTGTTATGCAAATTCTTACATTTCTATAAAAATTTTACCATAAGAACATAAGAAGTGGGAAAAAGAGAACAAGAAAGGAAGGGAGAAAACTTTCAACTTTGTATAGAAATTAAAATAACAATTTTACCATCTGCATCTAAATTCTCACTTTTTATTCTTCATTAAACTTATTACAGTATGCTTTCTTACCTTCTCTTTTAGTTTCTTAAGGGAACCTCAACCAAGTAGTAGAACAATTAAAATAACTAAAATGTATTCTTTCAATGTTCTTAAATGCAGGAGTCTGAAATTATGGTGTTGGCAGGGCCAAATATCTCTTGAAGGTTCAAAGTGAGAATGCGCATTGTGTCTTCCAGCTTCCGGGAGCCTCAGTCTTTTTAGGTTTTGATAGCATAGCTGCAAGCTTTGTCACCCTCCTCATTTGGATTCTTGTGTGCCCTCTCTTTTTCTTATGTAATGAACTCTCATTGAATGTAAAGATGTCTCTCATTCAGTATAAGTTCAACTTGCACCTAACTCTTGTTAAAAACACTGTACTTCAAAAAAAAAAAAACCAGCTTTTGAGATTCCAGTGATTTCAAAAAGGACACCACCCACTTCACTAGGCTTCCAAAACTCTGCTTCTTGCACTTATTAATGTTGTTACCGTAACCTTCACTTTGCAAGATCTATCAAATCGCAGTCCTTACCTGACCTGATTTATCTATCCCTGTTATCCCAGACAGTGGTAGTGTTTTAAATCCGTTGTTCAACATATAGATTGTTTTTCCTTGCAGAAGTGTTGGGATAACAAATTATGAGGTCCTGCTAAATTTAAGCAGGATGTAACATGGATTCTCCCTTTCTTCTGTCTATAGTTTATTACCTTGATTCCCAAAACAAGTCAGAAGTTTGATCTTTCTCCTGCCTTCATGATTGATCCTCTTTAGTACCCTCTGTCAAAATTTTCATCCTTCTCTCTTGAAGTTGGTTTTCTTCAGTGTACAATTTCTCTTCTCATTCTTGGTAATCTAACGAAGCCTAGGTTTTAAATATCTTTCTAGGTCCACAGTTTTCTGATTTATACATCCTGATTGATGTATCTTGATTTCTAATTTCAAAAACAACTGATTTCTTGATATACCCACTTGATGCCTAACAGAAAAACAAATTATGTTAGTTACTCAACGTCTTACTTATGTATAAATGCTGCTAAATAGAGGATATCTTTTTTCTTTTCACTAGCAAAGAGAAAGTCCTACATCTAAAAGAGGTGGCAAAGAGCCAGAGATATAGCTTAGTGGCATAAGCACTTGCCTGGCAAGAGCAAGGTCCCAGGTTTGATCCCTGGTACAACAAAAAAATTTTTTTAAAAATATAGTCTGTGGAGATAAATCTGACTAATGCTACACGTGAACTGGGGGGGGGGGAACCCATCACATTTACAGCTAAAAAGTATTGTACAGTGAGATGGCTCAGTGGAATAAGAGCTTCCTTTGCGAGCATAAGGGCCTGAGTTCAATTCCTGGTTCTGTAAAACAAACAAACAAACAAGCAAATACACAAACAAAAAATGGTGCAGCCAGTACAGAAACTCCAGGGAGAAACACACTTATGTGCTTGGAAGAGCAAGGAGGGCCGTATGGCAGGAAAAGAATAAGCAAAGGGAAAACAGCGTCAGGGACAGACCACGATCTGGAGACAATTAACCAATAATGGGTATTTTGACTGTGACTCAGGAACTTTCTAGCATTTATTGCAATTGTTTTTCCTGGAAAAGAGGTAAGCCTTTTTATTAGCACATGTAGAAACTTTCATACCCAAAGGGGGAACAAAAGGAAAGAAAGAAAACTGCAAAAGTCTTAATCACAGAAACCTGAGAGAATTTTTCTCTCTGGGTGACTCTTCCTAGGCATTCTGCACCTTGTCCATCATTTTGCTCTGCAGGCCCATAATCTCCTTGATCAGAAAATTTGAGACACCACTGAGTTACAGGATGTCACAGGAGAGGTTCTCTTATGTCTTGAGACCTCACTGACCTTGAAGGGCTAGGGCCAAAATATTGGCTATCTTCTTAGTTCATCTATCGCTCTAATTTTTGGTCTGCAAACTTTAGCTGTTAAACATCTAGAAGTTTAATGATATTATTATACTGTAACAGAGGCAGGTAGGTTTAACATTACTATCAGTCTGAATATCAAATACCTTAGGCATGAAATGGAACTGCTATTTTCCAACAACCATGGATATTTGAAATTTTCATCTACTACATATACCCAGATATCAAAATATTATCAGCTTCCTATAACTTCCACTCAGGCCTCAATTCCAATTTGTCTCACATCAAGGACCCAAGAGTAAGAGCTAGCCTGATTATCTACTTTATTAGAAGAAGGGCTAAGTACACATAGTGCGATAAATCTTCAATAATTAAATATAGACAAGTTTGATGATGCAGTGCACACACTTTTCTGTCTGACTGCTTTGGTTCAACTTGGTCAGACTGTATGGGAATTAGTAAGAGTCCTCAAGAACAGCAATAGAGCTGGGAATTAAATAAGAATACTTCTGGGGATGATAGGATTATTTTATACTATAATGCTGCTGCTGATAATGACATGAATATATATAATGTAGTATATATATATATATATATATATATATATATATATATATATATTACATTATAAAAAAACTCATAATCCTACATCTAGGCAGAATGAATGTGCCCATGTAAATTATATTTCAGCCAGCCTATATTTAAGAATAAAAAGGCTGTCCTGATAGTTCAGTGGACCTAGGAGCCTGCTTAGGCAGAAGGCAGGGACCAGACTCTACCCCCATCATGCCATCCACCCCCTCCCCAGAGCTCAGACAGCAGTTGAGACTGGACGTGGCCGTGCATGCCAGTAATCCCAGCGCATGGGAGGCTGTAATGGGAGGCTGTAAACAGGAGAATCACTACAAGTTCAACCTGTGTAGTGTGACCTTGTAGACCCTGTGCTAAACACATTAAAAAAAAAAGAATAAAATCTATTTTAGGACAGGGTGATCGTTAATACACTAAGAAGGCTTTAGAAATCTGGCAGCAAACTTTACTTTTCCATTTTTCATTCTTCTGCTTTACTTTTCATGCACCTTAGGGATTTCCCTTCTGGGACCATTTGCTGTGTCATGCAGCCAACTTCAAGTTAACTTTTGAAGTTGCTTATTTCCAACTCTTGAATGTTTGAATTATTGTTTTTTTCCCTATTTGTTTACAGGTGCTTACTTTACAATACTGTTTAGTATTCATGTGTCACCCAGCTGCACCTTAATGGTGTTACTAACAAACATTATGATACCCAAACTGCTTTGTCCTGTCAGGCTATGCATGAGATAATTTTACACTGAAACAGCTGTGTTTGTGGCCCACACTGGCATTAACAGGACACTAATGGATTTTCAAGTTTTACTATTTCCCAAAATAAAACATAAATTAGGTAGCGGGTTTAGCTAATGACTTATGATTTCTAGAAGATTATAAGGCCTTTTTGTATTGTCATTCCCCTTCACAATTTGCAGTTACTTTCTGCTGATTTTTACCCTCAGAGGTTTGACTCACAAACTGCTGGGTTTCTTGAAAAATGATACAAAATTAAAGCATTGATTAAAAAGCTAGAGTTTTGAGCCTAAATGACCACAATATTACAGAGAAACAAAACGCAGCTCAGTTGGAGATATGATCTACAGGCAGATAAATTTAAATTTAATTTAAATTCATTAATGAAGTGGTATACATATAATTACCCAAGAACTCAGATGTAGCTATTATCACTTGTGATTTTTTATTATTTTTCATTAGTGGATGATGGAGAAAGAACATTTTCTGAGGCATTGGTTCTTCACTTTAATTTGTGTTGAGAAGGTTTAGTTTTCCCTCTCTGTAAGCTTCCATGATAGTGGGCTAAAAAAATGATAAAAAAAATCGTCAACTGCTAATTTGTCTGCAAGGCAAGAAAAAATAAATTTAAATTATATTTCTCATCTGTTCACCAAACAGGATTTAAATTTATGCTGTGCACAAGATGCTGTGCTGGCAGTGGCGGGCAGGACTCTGCCCTCCCACCGGATGCAGCCAGCCCAAGTGCCTGATCAGTCACTGTACAAACTGAAATTCGATATGCTGCAGGAGCCCAGAGGACGGAGCAATCAATTCTGACTTCGAGGATAAAGGAAGGCTTTCCAACAGGGTTTTCAAAGATGAGTGGGATCTTAAATGTGAGAAATGAGAGAAAGGCTTTCCAAATGGAGCAAAAACAATAAGCAAAGGCAAGAGATGATTTGGCATTTTCAGAACAAAGGAAAATGATACAACCTGGCTTATATGAGCTATGCAGAGATGTAAGGAGAACTTTGTATTCAGAGCCTAGCACAGAGCCTTGCATGTAGTAGACAATTATATTTTATATATATGACATTAATATGTATCAAACGTGTGGGTTAATGTTATGTTCATGGATTTCAGCCATTATGTTCTGCATATAAAATATCCAAAGACACAGAAAAAAAAATGAACACTTTTGAACACAAAAGAAAAAGAATGACTGAGAGATCCTTTTAACACAGCAAGAGCCAGGCACAGCAGCACAGACCTGTGATCCCAGCTCTTAGGAGGCTCAGACAGGGAGATCGTGGTGTGCTTGAGGCCAACCCGGCTACAGAGTGAATTAAAATGTAGACTGAACCACATAGTGAGTCCTTTGTTTCTAAAGTTCCAATCAATCAAAAAATAAAAATAAAGACAGCAAGTGAGGCTTATAAAGTTGATTTGAGGGAGGCAGGTGAAACTGATAGGGAGCAGATTAGTCAGAACATGTTGCAATATTCAACCAAGAAATTCTGAGTGAGTATGATGAAAGTTGAGTAGCTCAGAACTAAAATGTTCTGATAGAAGTAAAACAAATAGGATCACCAGTGGCAACCTATGAGGTGTTTTAAATACGGATTCCCATGAAGGTATCATTAAATGAAGATGAAAACAGTAGAAAGGAATTCACTTGGGCAAACCGTTAGGTGGTCACTTTGCAAGACTTAGGCTGTGGTAAGAATAGAAGGACATATCAAAAGAGAAGGATGAAATTATTTCAATGGCTGAAAGATAACCAAAATAAGATCACTCATTTTAAATCACTTCAGATCAAGCTAAACAGAAAGGATGAACATTTTTTTCACAGTGGCTGACTGATAATCCTAAAAGTGAACACAGATACAAGTGTTTTATTGCTTTCTGATTTTGTTTTGTGCATTTCACGTTTTACTGAAGCCAACACAGTCTTGATAATGAGAACACGTTTCACTTTTATAATAAGTCGGTGTGTTTCCCAAGCACTTCCCCTTTTGATAATTGTAATGCTCTAGTGAGGTATTGTCCATGAGGGAAGTTGGTACCCAACTAATTTAGCAGCATGTGTGTGTGTGTGTGTGTGTGTGTGTGCGCACATGCATGTGTGTGTGCATGTGTTGTAGCCACTTTCTGATCACTGAGACAAAAATCTACTCACTTTCCAAAAGACCAGTCTTTGGGACTTAGGGGGAAAATCTAGATTTGAACATAGTATTCTGCCTTTGTCTCTCCAAAGACTCATAGAAAACACACTGAGTTTATCCTAAGGCTCTGAGACATAGCAACCCATTAGACAAAGTGAAAAATCAAAAGAAGACTGAGCACTGCCAATATATGATGGCACAGGCTGAGCATTCTCATTCTTAAAACAGAGGAATGAGACAACATAAGGGAAACAAACAGACGAAGCATGACTGATAACCAGTAGGGCATGTACTTGGTCCTGTAGCTGCACGTCTGATACTCTGGGTCACCAACTCGGGTGCCCCCCTCCCGGCATTGTTTGTTCCAGCCAATGGAACACGGTCTCTCTCAGGATGGCCGTGTTTCCTACTGTAGCTTTTCCCAGCAGACACTCCAGCTTCCCAGAGTCTGCTCTTTGCATAGTATCTTCAGCATTAGTCTCACATCCTCACTCGCTGCCCTCTCCCAGGCACAGTGCCTGGCATCCTAGCCTTTTTTACTAAAAATCTGTGTGAAAGCCTCCTTGACTCTTTTGCATTCTCTGTGCCCATAAAGATTGCACATTGTGGATGACTCTGAGGTCTGAAACCCGGTAGAGCAGGAGCTGGGCTCTCTTATATCATGCCTGCAGAGGTTCCAGAATGCCTGTAAGTCTTATTGCCATAAACTTCAAATGAAGCAGGGAAACCAGTTATCCTTGTGGCCTTTCCTGAACATGGCATATGAGGTTTTCTTTTTTTTTTTTTTTTCTCAAATGAAAACTTTAGAGGCTTATATCCTTGATCCTATAAAAGGAGAGGTCTTCCTGATTCCATACATGCTCTCAGGCCATGTTTCCTATCATTGTGGCCTGAAGTACTTGACTTCTTTTTGGTATCAATCTTTTCAGCAACCAACCAACTCACCTCTGCTCCATCTCTATTCATGCTTTCTTACTGACAGAACTGAAATCTTGAGTGGAGTTTGTTTTTTCCCATTTCGCGCAGTAGATCTCACTAAAAGCAGGAAGCAGTGACTATGCTGCAGCATAGGTATTGGTTTATCATGAAATTTTCTCCAGGGGATTAATTGGCTGGCTGATTTTAATCTCTAACTCCCAAAATATCTCAGCATATAAGCAAAATCTAGCCATATTTTCTGCCATAGCATAACATATGTGGCTTGAAGTCCTTGTTTCCAACTGAAATTTTCTTTTTTTTTTTTTTTTTTGAGACAGGGTCTCACTATGCAGTTTGGGCTGACCTCGAGCTCACTTCATAGCTCAGGCTGGTCTCGAACTCACAGCAATCCTCCTGTCTCAGCCTCCCGAGTGCTGGGATTACAGGCATGCGCCACCATGCCCAGCTCCAACTGAAATTTTCTGAGTCTGATCTTTATATCTTTCTTTTAATCAGCATTCTCTTCTTCTCAGCCCCAACCAGAATTCCCTGGCAGGTTCTAGCATTCTAGGTCGATTTCCTCATCCAGCATCTTTCAAAATTCTTCCTTAGATCCAGTTTCTAAGGCTTCCAAACCACATGGGAAGGTGCCAGCAATCAATCCACTTTCCTGGTTCCAGAATTTGACTTTTTTATTTTCTTTACCACTGGGACAAAGCAACAGACTCCAAAAATGTAAGGGAAGAGAGGTTGGTTTTGGCTCAGCTTTTTGAAGTTTCAGGGCTTGTGTGGTTGGAGGCATGGTAGAAGGGTCTACACAGAAGAATCCTGTTTGTCTCGTGGAAACCAAGTACCAGACAGCCAAGATTACGGTGAAGGAGGGAGATACATGGAGATGGGAATTTCCCTAAAGACCTGCCTCTTTTGATTGGACTACATGGTCTAACGCCAAGCCAGCTGTAATACCCCAATAATCTATTCACTTTCTAAAAAACTTCATACCCCTGTGCATGTGTGTTTCAGGGCTAAGGAGTGAACCCAGGTTCTCAAGCTTGCAAAGTAGATGGGCAGATTCTCTTCCACTGTACCATATCCCTAACCCTTCATATTTTAGTTTAATTTTTCTCCAAATATGATAGCTAGCTCAAAATCATGAGGAACACCTGGTTATTACTGGAAATTCAAATCTTCAACCCAAGATCATACTGACTAAGCCATAAATTATGATATGATTGCATCCCATGAATGGATTCCCAGGTGATTCTGGTATGTGCTCTAATTGGTATCCCTGCTCTGAATTCTGCTTCTTCTTTCTCCCCTACACTCTCTGGATTACATTCAAAGGAGGGCTCTCTGGGAAGCAGCAGGTTCCTAACCATCTATGTACGTAAGCACTATGAAGCAAGCAGATTTTTCTTTTTCATTTCATTTCATTTTATTTCATTTTTTTATATCATTGTAAATACATGTTTGAGATACATGATGGTTTTATTACTTGTGGGGCGGTGAGGCCCTGTCTTGGCAACTTTGATTTGCTGCAGGGAATGGAAACCTGGGAATCTACAAGTAACTCTAGCTGGCCTCAGATGTTTTTAAACTTAAATATTTCATCTTTATTTAGAGTTGATGTTAGGTAGAAGAATGTTCAGGATTTATTCTACCTTTGTCTTTATCTTTGTGTTATAATGT
This sequence comes from Ctenomys sociabilis, assembly GCA_004027165.1. NCBI lineage: Eukaryota > Metazoa > Chordata > Mammalia > Rodentia > Ctenomyidae > Ctenomys > Ctenomys sociabilis. Next base: position 7,450 of record PVKA01002012.1, on the reverse strand, counting down.
TAATGACACTGCTTTTTTCCTAAAATTATGCTTTGTCACAAAGACCATTTAGTCATATATTAACACTGCTATAGTTCCTATTGTTATTGTTGATATTTATATTTACTGGCTGTGTCGCTTTTAGTGTTTCTCAATTATTAAATTTTAGGAAGGTTTTGGATAACAATGATACAGCCGTATCCTCATTTACCTAAAAGACTTTGCTTTGTAACTTATGAATTGACACCATTTATATTTACTAAGACTGCATGTATACTTATTTTGAACATTGTCTTACTTTATATTATAATGCTTTCCCTCTTTTTTTTATAATCTTAACTGTATTAGTTATTTTCTTTTTTTCCAAATCCCTCAAAGCTTCAGGGCCACAGCATAGTCTTCACTTCTGATGCTACTAACACTCAAGGTCACCTGTCATTCTGAGTAAGGAATCATCGTCCCCATAGGGCTAATGTTTTATTAGAATGGCTCTTGGATCCATGGACACACTTCTATTTGTAGTTATTTTGTAAAGGATAAAGCTCACCCACTGAAGAAGGAAAGGACAAGACACATGTATGCACGTATCAGTAGGGAGTGGAAAGATGCAGACCTGGGCTTTCTCTGGATCTGCTACCCTTCCAGCAAATGATGTGTTTACTAAAGAATAATCTCTCCACATCTCGTTGGTCAGGGGTATTTATAGGGCTCAATCATCAGGTCCTTCCTCCTTGCAAGAATTGGCAATGGAACTGAATGTTTAACTCTTCTCATCACAGTATCTGTCTGGCAAGCAGTTCTATCCTGTAGGCATTTCTATGTCCAACCCTAAGCCACTAGAAAATACTGAAGTATAATAAAAAAGGGGGTTGTTATGAATAAGAAAATGCATGCCTATCACTTTGGAAGTTTCAAGGGTTTCACAATTTCAGCGTGAGCACTTGAGGCAAATAGCAATTATTTTTGTGCTATTCCGCCTAATTACAAGGCCTTCCTGAAAGAGATCTGTGTTACCATGGTGGCAATAGCCAGGCAACGTGGATACGTCATCACCAGTGGATATCAGGTGGGGTTGACGGAAGAAGGTAACAGGAGACAGGTGAGGCCCAGAGTAAACTGAAAGGATTTTTAGGACATTGAAGGGAAAATGTTGATGAGAATATTTAGGGCTCTCACCAACAGGTATTTGGCTTCACTCTGTACTATTGGGGCACATAGGGTTCTCCTTTGTTCTGATGAAAATAAAACTACCCAGCATTTATAGTTTGATTTTAAGAAGGAATTTTGTTTTGCACTGAAACATACACAAAAACAAAGGCATAAATTCAGTGCACTATATATAATTTAATTCAACCAAATTCCACCAAAAACTTCCATTGTGTTAGGTTTTGTGGTACTTAAATGAAGGAAAATACACCCTTTTTTCAGTTCCTGCCAAATATCACATCAACCTACCCCTAAACACACACACACACACACACACACACACACACACACGAACACACTATGGTTATATTTAGTGGAAAGAACACATGGTTGGAACTTCTCTTCACTACCTTTTAAACACATGAATGAACAAACCAGGAAGACATGTTACTTGGAGCAAAACTTTGTGAAGATGTCTACGAACATCTTCCCATATTGCCATTATATGAAACAGGAAAAAAAATAGTGGTTTCCAGATAAAAATGTAATGACAAAGATCAGTGAAGATCTGATGTCAGAAGTCATACATTCAATATGTGGTTTTCCATTAATGAAATGTCATTAGAAGAACTGCATACCCTTGAGAAGTCACATATTTGTAGTTGCTTTATATCATGCAGAGTTCCAAAGAAGCAATTTCCCTCCGTATTTGTCTATGCTCCATAAATAAAAGAAAGGATCTAAGGCAACTTCACTCTGGGTGACAAAGGTAACTTTTGATGGGTTTTCCTTTGAGAAATGTTGTCTATCATATGTTTTGCTGACTCAGCCATAATTTTAAAATCCACAAATTGATTATTCCTAGGTTCCTCTCAATCAAATTGAAAGAAAAGTTTGTATTAAATGAAAGTATTAAATGGCTTTCTTTACTTTGATTTATCAGGCTTAATCATTCTGCAGAATTTAGAGGACAGGAGGTAGAAAAGAAGACATAGTTTGGAGTGACAGTGAGAACAAGAGTAAATCAAGGTTCTTGGTATGAAAGAAAGTGAAAGAACAAGTCACTGATAAATCACAGATATTTATTTAGCATGTATTGCATGTGTTATATATCAAGGCTTTCCTTATATTTCAGCCTCTGAAGTTGCAGTATTGAAAATGTAAGAGAGAAGACATAACCAGAACAGGAACTGTGTTACAATAAACTGTGATTGTTATTTGAATTCTAGGTGCCCATATATATATATATACTTAAAATTTAAACTCTTAAGATTTTACATCCTCTGCCCTGCCTCCAATGAAATCCTCACTAGAGTGGAAAATGTAATCAATGGGAAATACTTCAAGTGACACACCAAAAATGTAGAATGGATCTGCTGAACATGTGGTAGGGAACATTGGGCATACCTGACCTCTATTACAATATGAGTAGTCTTGATTGTAATATTAGCGAAAATGTCTAAACCACCATTAACTGTGTGTGTTCAATTCATCAATGTAGACATGAGAATATTCAGAGCCACAGTTGCAGATTGTCATAATTTTAGAAATTCATATGCACTCTTAGAAGATTATATGAGAGGTTCACAAACTATAGCCCTGCCCATGAAACAAATCTAATCCACTAGTCAATTTTATAAATCAAGCTTAACTTGGACACAGTTGTATCCATTTGCTTGGGTATTGTGGATGGCTCCTTTCACATCTGAGGGCGAAAGTCAAGTGTGGTTGCAGTGAAGCCTAAAATACTTACAGTCTCACTCTTTGCCTCCAATCTTTTCTGACCCTTGGAGTAAACTGAGAGAAGAAAGCAGAAAGAAACAGAGTAGGGTGCTTTGTAGAAGAAAGGTGTGGGAGACAGGATCGCATGGCCACAGCAGGGAGAAAAATGAAACTCATGTGTGAAGCATGAAGACAAAATGTTGAGGGATATGTAAGGAAATTCTTTGAATTTCCTCATGAACCTGAACAACCATCTGCTTTTAGGTTCTAAGGGAAGAGATAAATATTTTAATAAAGTCCATTTTCTGTGCTTAAAACAGTTTGAATTGGATTTCTGTTGCAGGAGTCCTCACTTAGGCAGGTAGTGCCGGTTCTATGAGCACAGAATCAGAACAACTGAATTTAGGGCACAGCGCAGACTTTGCTTCTGTAGAGGAGGCTTCTACCAGCATCCTGTTTCCAAAAGCTCTGGAAAACATCTGTTCAGCTTTCATCAGGTTGTTATGATATTCAGAAGGGATTTCCAGTTTTAAGTATCCAACATGAATGAGTAATTCCCACAGTAGGTATAACAGGTTGGACGGCTGCAGCTTCCAATTTTTTTCTGTCATATATATATAAAGTATATATATACTTTATTATCTGTATGATCTTAAAACAGAACTATTTAATTTTTAATTTTTTTTTTTTTTTTTTTTTTTTGGTATTTTAGGGAAGGTTCTACAAGGTGTTCAGGGTCTCACTACTAGATCAGATTCATAGCGATCTACCTGTTACAGCCTCCCAGAGGTGGGATTATGGGTGTGCACCACCATGCCCGGTCTACCATCTCAACGTGCCCCAGGAGAGGGGCCAGCAGGGAGTCCCAGGATTGAAACCCCAGCCCCTGAGCCTGCTTGCAGGTACTTTAATCCACTGAGCTATTTGGCCAGCCCAAGAAGTATTTAATTTATTGAAGCCTCAGCATTCTTTTCTGTGAAATATCATCAACATCATGCTGGTGCAAAATAGGGAATGACAAATGCAAAATATACAGTATTATGAGGATTTAATATTTATTAAATGCAATTTTACATTAAAGACAGCAACTGAATGAAGAAAGACAACACACCCTCCTACTCCTTTTATGAAAAACTGGTTGTAGACATCAGTGAGTGATAGCACATCTTTTGGTCCCATTGCAACTTAATCTACTTTCTGGTCAAGGTAAGGATTCTGGTGGTGCTTGTCTCCAAGCATAGTGAGTGTCAGACTGATGAAAACAATTTTTCATTAGAGCATGTGGTAAGAGATTACTTTGCAGTCTTAAAATCTACCTTACAAATGTTTACTCACATGCTTATTTGTTATTAAATCAATTAAATTGCTCCCCTCCTCCTTCCATTTAAGCAATGAGTTGCCAAAATATAAGACTTGTCTGAGTTAAAGAAAATATATCATAAAGTCTAACCCACAGTCCCACCTGAAACATTATAGTAATGCATCTTAAGGTGGATTTAAATAAATAATCACTGGAGTTGAATATCACCACTGCATCACGCCTAGCTCAGCAATGTTTATGGTTCCCATAATAGGACTGCATGGGTTTCATATGCAAAATAATTCATTAATGAGAAGCTTTTTTTCCCCTTTTTTATTATGAAAAGATACTGTCTCAATTTCTTGCTCAGAGGAATATTTTTCAAATACCTTGGAAGCATTCAGTGCCATTGTAACTATTACTGGAGCTCTAATAAAAATCAATATTAATTTATGTTTCAAACTTGCTGCATTTAAATTTAGAAGAGATAACATTCAAACTAGGAGAAACAAACAATAAAGCAGAATAACACAGCAGTAATAAAACTATGATTTACAATTCTGCATGTTTAAAACTGGAAGCATCTCTAGTACAGAATGTGGCTTAGTGTTACAAAAACCAGGGAGATTGCAAACAAATAGAATTAAACTAAGCAGATGAATTTGTTTATTCCCCTTCCCCTTTAAGTTTGTTGAGAAGGTCAAGATGACGGTCCTTTATCTGTGAAAGCCTGAGAGTCACAAAATTTCCCCCTTTCCAATATTCTAGTCTGCTAGTTTATTTTTATTTTTATTTTTATTTATTTATTTTTTTAGGGAAAGGTCTACAGGGTGTTCAGGGTTGCACTACTAGATTGGACTCATAGTGATCTGCCTGTTTACAGCCTGCCAAGAGTTGGGATTACAGGGGTGCGCCACCACACCTAGTCTCAGTTGACATTGCAGGGCACCCTGGGGGCAGGGCCAACACAGTAGGCCTGAGGACCCCTCTTCTACCCCTACTCCTGTTCCTGCTTGCAGACACTTTAATCTGCTGAGCTATTTGACCCGCCCCTCATTCTGCTAGTTTAAAGGAATGAAAATTAAGTTCCATAAGCAAGAGGAAGACATTTATTTTAAATATACATAGGGATCTCTTGAAACTTAAAGAAAGAAAAAAAAAGTTAAAAAAGTCTTTGGAAATTTACCTCTCAATCAAATTTCCCTTTGCAAATTTTCTTTGTTGGCCTGAAGCCTGGTTGCCTTCTTGCTTGTTTCACGATGTGAATTTGGCTACCTGGTAGAACTTCAATGTACAGTTCTGGTCACCCACAGACAAGGGTGAGCTTTGAAAGTTCCCATCTCAATGTCTGAGAGGGAGAATCTTGCTGATCTAGCTTCCAACTGTTGATCTCTTTGTGGGTGGGAGCTAAGTGACAAAACGTTATTCTGATCTCCAGGAGCTTTCCTTTTGGATCAGGAATCAATCACAAGGCTGTACAAAAAGTGGTCAAACATATCCCTCTCCCTCTAGGAAATAAACTACGCAACTTGCAGAGATTCAGTGTACTCAGTTACAATCACAGACCCCTCAAGAACTCCAGTAGTTCATGGCTCTTTGTCCCACAAAAGGAACTTATTTTCTTATCCACTGTGATGCATTTTCTAGAAAATCTCTTTAAATCCTATGTGTTCAAGATCAGTTGTGTAACATAGTTGAATACCTAGATGAAAAATGTCTGATGTGAATTTTAGGAGGAATTAGAAAGAGGGGAGATTGGACAAATGGAAGAGCTCACAGGGCCCTGCTGGTAGAAGATAATTTCTTCTCAGCTCCAGTCAGTTATTGCCTTTCAGGAACTCTCTGTGTCATTAGATTTTCCTGGATTCCTGTGATCCTTCGATGAACATGTCTGCATATGAAAGCAGCTCATGAGCCACCAATGTGTGAGTTGTGATGCAAATGTTTAATGAACAAATGGTTGCTTCAGCAGATGAATGCCTTCTTTTTTTTGAAGGGTTTCCCTAGGCAGCTTGGACTAGTGATCCTTCTGTTTTCAGCCTACCCAGCACTGGGATTATAGACATGTGCCACCACGCCCTGACTTTGTTGGGGGTGGTGCTGCATGTGGTGCCAGGAATCAAACCCTGGCCCTTACACTTGCCTAAGCAGGCACTTAGTTCACTGAGCTATTTTTCTAGTCCTTCCTTTGCTAATCTTTAAAAAAATTATATCTATACACACACACACACACACACACACACACACACACACACACACAGAGTAGGGCCTATGGGGTCTCACTAGTAGATTGAACTTATAGTGATTCTCCTATTTGCAGACTTCCAAGCGCTGGGACTATAGGTGCATACCACCATGTCCCATCGCAATCTCTGTCTCAGCCCTCCCTGGGGATGGGATGGGATCAGCAGGCATGTGGGGGATTGAACCCTGGCCGCTGTGCTCTGCCTAAGCAGGTGCTTTATTCTGTTGAGCTATTTGGCTGGCCCTAGTAATCTTGATAGCTTATTTTAAAAATAAATAGATAGATAAATAAATAAATGAAATAACTGACCAAGTCTTCTTCATATTCATGTGTTGGGGTGAATTTACTGAATGGGATTAAAAATGTCAACCGCTTGTAATGGAAGTTTTTATCTGGAAGTCTAAGATTCTCTTCTTGTAGAGTACAATTTTTTTTCTAAGACTTACCTGGTCGGGTTACAGAGCAATTCCACCTAGGTCAACCTATTGATTATAGATCAACCATTATTATTAGCTCATCATAATGCTTAGAGACATGAGGCAGGGAAAGGGAGAAAAGAAATTACCGCCAAAGAAAATAAATGGAGGCCTGGGGAGATGGATCAGTAGAGTAATCATTTGCCTGGCAAGTGCAAGGTCCTGAGTTCAATCCCTCCAAAAAATAAATAAAATAAAACAATAAAACAATAAATAAATAAATAAATGGAACACATTAGATGCTTAACCCTTAGTAAACTGCTGGTCAGGCCAGTGGATCATGTATAGCTTTCTGAATGTCCCAATAGGTGTCAGCTAAGTGCCATTTGAGCTAACACAATGCTATGGTACAGCTTCTCATTTCACCTACAAACCAGAGAAGAGCTATCTCAGAAGGAGAAATTATCTCCTATCATATAATACTTTGGCAATATTTCTGGACTTCAATGACCACATAGGAAATATAAAGTACATGTGTTGGTATATAAGTTTGGATCTACCTAGGTCTTAACCATCCAACAGAAAAGCATAAATGTATAAAAATGAAGTATACATCGTGAGCCCATAATATTAAGCTGAGCT